>JAOXOE010027408.1:0-18486 GCA_028565055.1 Phoeniculus purpureus | reverse complement strand
AAACAGCATCCTGGCCTGGATCAGGAATGGGGTAACCAGCAGGAGTAGGGAGGTGATGGTGCCCCTGTACTCTGCACGCCTTGAGTACTGGGTCCACATTTGGGCACCACAGCATCAGAAGGACATTGAGGGGCTGTAGTGGGGCCAGAGAAGGGCAACAAGGCTGGGGAGAGGGCTGGAGAACAGGCCCTATGAAGAGCAGCTGAGGGAACTGGGGTTATTTAGTCCAGAGAACAGAAGGCTGAGAGGAGACCTACTTGCTTTCTACAGCTACCTAAAAGGAGGTTGTAGTGAGGATGATGCTGGTCTCTTCTCTCAAATTACTAATGATAGGACAAGGGGAAATGGTCTCAGGTTGCATCAGGGGACGTTTAGATTGGATCTTAGGAAGAAGTTCTTTTCCATTATTTTCTGGGAAATGATTTCCATATTCATAGTATTTCTCATAACTCACTAATACATGTTAAGTGCTCTTTGCCCATGCCTTTGGTGGTGGATGAGGGTCCTCTAGTGGTCTCCAATGATCTTCCTCACTGTGACTGATGCTTGAACCTGAGTTTCTGTACTTCTCACCTATTTGAGAGTTAGCCTTTGTTCCTTAACTGCAAGGCCAGTTCCTACTGACTCCCTTATCTGCACTGCCTAAGAACATTCCATCCCAAGAATTCCCTTTTTTCTTATTCTCAGCAATTTTCTACTGACAGTTTGGAACTAATATTGTGCCCTATTAACCTATGCTCATAAAACCAGCTATCATGCTAAAGGATAATTTTTAAAGGTCAGTGTGCATCACTGAAACAAGGCACACAGGGACAGCTTTGTAAATAGCTCAACTTCCCCACTTTTCCTATTGGGAAAAATACTTTGGAACATCTTCATGTATTCCTTGTGGATATGCTGCTAATTTTTTTATGGCCAATGTTTACACACAGTTTACACAGTTTATTAGCGTTCGAAGAGGCCTTCAAAGGCCACCGGGTCCAACCCTCCTGCTCAAGCAGGATGCAAATTACTGAACAGCAGAACCACCTAAAAAGCCTCAATCAGCTCCACAAAACCGCATCCAGCCAGGCCTGAAACATCTCCAGAGAAGAAGACTCCACAACCTCCCAGGGCAACCTCTTCCAATATTTAATAGCCCTGAGTGTAAAAAAAGTTTTTTCCTCAGATTAAGGTGAAAATCCCTGTGTTCCAGCTGGCATCCATCACCCCTGGTCCTGTCTGATGCCATTGAACAGAGAGGATTCCTTTCATCTTGGCCCCCAGCCCTCATGGATTTATCAACAGTGATTAAATCTCCTCAGAGCCTTATTTTGTCCAAAGTAAAAAGTCCCCATGTTCTCACTCTCTTTTCATAAGGCAGTTGTTCCAGACCCACAATCATCCTCATAGCTCTGCATTGAACTCGCTTCATTAATTCTCTCTCCCTCTTGAATTGGAGAGATCAGAACTGGACACAGGACTCCAGGTACAGCCTCACTAGGACAGACTAAAGGAGTAGAAGAACCTTCCTTGATCTGCTAGACACCCTCCTCTTCATCCATCTCAACACCCTCTTGGCCTTCTTGACCACCAGGGTCCACTGCTGATCCATTTTTAGTTTGTTATCCACAACAAGTCCAAGGTATCAGCAAACTTGCTGAGTAGACACTTTATTCCACCATCAATATCATTAATGAAGATATTGAACAGCACTGAACTCAAGACTGATGCCTGGGGGACACTGCTAATTACAGTTCTCCAGCTAGACTCTGCACCATTAATAATCACTTTAATTTTCTATAAATATTTTAATTTTTTTATGCACCTTCTTCTAAAGAACTGCCCTCTCCTACCCACTACTTTCCAAGTTTTGTTTTCACAAACTGGTTTAGGATGGAAAGGATCTTGGACATTATCTTGTTCCCACCCTCCTGCCCTGGGCAGGGACACCTTTCACCCGGCCAGGTTTTCCAGAGCCCCATTGAACTTGGCTCTGAACACTTCCATGGTGGGGGTGATAATCCTGACAGATGATCATCTACATAGAAGCCCTGAACTTTTATAAAACAGATACTAAAGTTTATTAACTCACTGAAGCTGGTGCTTTCACCCATGAAACTGCTTTACCCTTCATGAAAATGAACTAGCACCAGGAAAATTGACAATAAATACTTTCTCCCTTACTGGAAAAGGCAATTCTGATGTTATCTCTGTCTCAGTGAACTGACCCTTCTGAAAATCAACTCATTTTCCTAAATAGAGCTTCACTTACTACACTGATGCCCCTAGTACACAGAATGGTGCTGGTACGAGAGTTTTCAGGTATGAAACAAGCTTGGTGCAGTCATTGCCTGTGGGTACTGTAGGTATGGTTAAGGTCTATCTTCCTGAATGTCAGTGTGAAAGCAACCATGGTGATGGATGGAGCTCTGTAAACACAGACACAACTCTACCACACTGATTTCACTACTGCTCCTTATTTTTATGGGACATCCACATTGTCATCCTGGCATTTATTTTAAGTTCAAATCTATTCTAGGTGTCTTTGGAGCCAGTGAAAAGTATCATTGTAAATTTAAAGGGCTGTCACAGCATCACACAGAATCACTCTGGTTGGAAAAGATCCCAGGGATCACCGAGTCCAACCATCAACCCTACCCTACAAATTCACCCCTAAACCAGATCCCCCAGTGCTACATCTTTAAGTCCTCTAACGTCACCTACAAAAGCTGAGAGCCTTAAATCTCTACACATTTCACATTCTTCACATGCCAAAGGTGATGAAATTCTCTGGTCATTTCAGGCTGTGGCTTAGTCTGAACTATACCTCAAAACAGTCATCACAGAAGCCCCTTAAACACGCTCTTTGTTCACTGTTTCAAGGCTTGGAAGTCTTTGGGAGCTGCTCAATGTCTGGCTTTTTTAAACATCCACTACTGTGGTTCAGGTGCATTTTCATCATGTGCATTGGAGTTGTGATTCAACACTGTCTAGTGTAGGTACTGTTAGAAGCATTAAGCCTGTTGTTATGAGAAGTAACAAAGATCCAAAAAAGATCAAGGGAAAAATCCAACCACAGAAGCAAGGAGAGGCTTATAAAACCCCCTCAAATGCCTCCACAGCCTTAACTTCAATGGAAAAATTGTAATAAGATTGCAAATGTCTGTTAAGGGCTGAAACGTTCATTTCTTCATGGTTAAATCTGTGTTGGACAAGGATAGTGGGAACAAGTAACACAATTACAATGAATTACAGAATCACAGAATCATTAGATTCTCTCATCCAAAACCCCTGCCACAGCAGGATCCCCTAGATCCAGTCACACAGGAACATGACCAGACGGGTTTTAAATGTCTCCAGAGAAAGAAACTCCACAACCCCCTTGGGCAGCCCCTTCCAGTGCTCTGTCACCCTCACTGGGACGAAGTTCCTTCTCATATTGATGTAGAACCCTTTATTCCAGCTGACAGCCCTTGCCCCTTGTCCTATGACTGGATGACACTGAAAGGCTGCTAGTTTGTTTTTCAAAAATAAAGGGATGAGGACATTGTGATAGCTCTTATAAACACAAAGAAAATGCTGCTCAAATCAACTGAGCAGAGTCTTAACGATGCTAGATCATCATCTTAAATGAGAAGAAATCATTTCTATATGAAGCCATTATGTGTTAGTGAATGAAATTAATTCTTCACATCCATAAAACAAGCCCAGAAAATCCAACTCCACTTATTTGCTATTTAACTATAAAAGAACAATTTCTGCAGTGCAATTCATTGTATTAGAAAGTTACTATATTAGAAATCAAAAGAGAAATACAGACTCAAGTCCACCTTGTTCTTACTAGTAGTACATCCTATTTAAGTGGGTTTTCTGCTGTGCTGCAGTTTGGTCTAGAAACAACTTTACAGCTCCATCAGAGAGAGAGAGAGAGAGAGAGAGAGAAAGGTAGATCTACAGACCAAATATATGTAATATGTTTATATATGTATTACATCACAGAATCACAGAACATTAGGGATTAGAAGGCACCTCAAAAGATCATCGAGACCAATCCCCCTGCCACAGCAGGATCCCCTAGATCAAGTCACACAGGAACATGTCCAGGTGGGTTTTAAATGTCTCCAGAGGAGACTCCACAAACCCCCTGGCCAGCCCCTTCCAGTGCCCTGTCACTGGGAAGAAGTTCCTTCTCTGATTGGTGTGGAACCTCCTATGTTCCAGCTTCTCTTTGTCCTATCATTGAAAGACAGAATTGTTTATAGCCTTTACTGACCAGGTATCAAAGTCCTAAGAGAACAAAGACAGATGTTTCCTTATTTCTGAATTTTCAGTGTTTATATAGTTAAACCCAAAGCAATTTGTCTTTTATGGATTTTACAATATATTTCACTGAGAGTTCTATAACACCCCAAACTAAAACCACATCAATTGTGTCGTGCACAGCCACTCTGACATTGTTTGTAGTTGGTTGGTTGCATTTTTGTGACATAATGTAGTCATGGCGTCATAGAATGTTATGGTTTGGAAGGGACCTCTAGAGATCATCTAGATCAATTTCCTACCAGAGCAGGATCCTCTAGGGCAGGTCACACAGATTCACAGAGTTACTGAGGCTGGAAAAGCCCTCTGAGCTCATCCAGACCAGACCAGGACCTAATATCACTACATCAGCCAGACCAGAGCACTAAGGGCCAAAAACCTTCTGGGATGGGGAGTCTGCCACTACCCTGGGCAGTCCATTACAGTGTCTAATCACCCTTTCCATGAGGAAGAGCTTCCTAACATCCAAACTCTCCTCTGGCAGCTTCAGGCCCTGCCCTCTTATCCTGGCACTGGTTGCCTGGGAGAAGAGCCCAACCGCCACTTGACTACAACCTCCCTTCAGGGAGTTGTGGAAAGGGAGAAGGCCTCATCTTCTTCAGGCTAAAAACCCCCAGTTCCTTCAGCCTCTCCTCACTAGACTTTCCCTCCAGTCCCTTCACCAGTCTGTAGTTTTGTGTCATAATGCAATCTTCTGCTAGATGTAACTTCTCACACTGGAAAAAAGTGTCGTGTGAGGTTTAGGGAATTCTAGCCTAGTACAAGGCAATTTATAGTCGAGGAGAGCTGAAACTTCCTCATGCATGACAATCTGTGTGTCAAAACACCATCATTTCTATTAGTACCTATGAAATCTTCACCTGCCACAGAACCTTACTGGAGAATCTGTGGCAGTGGAGATGCTGCCCAAAAAAACCCCTGCCCAGCTTCCTTTGTAAAAAAGAGGGACAAAGTTTCTGTGAAACAATTTTATTGAGAATTTTCATGTAGATGCTATGGAGAGGGTGGTGTTTATTTTTGGAAACTGAACACTCATTGAAAAACTGTTTTTAAACCTTAAAAGAAAGGAATATATGAAATACCCAACAAGCCCTACACCAAGTGTGAGAACAGAGAACTGTCCCAGTTTTGCTGAAGGAGTCTCCTTTTATAAGCAGTTGGAAAGCAGTAAACAAAAACAAGTTGCAATCAAGCCCTTGCTACCCATTTACACTCTAATGAAGCTCTATGTTTTCTCCCTAACTGTATGGCTGCCTCAGGCACTTGAGAGAAGTCAGGTTTATATTCAGCTCTGATACTACTTTCATATGGGAGTTGGAAGAGTTGTTTTGTCTGTCTGTCATTCGACTTCCTGAAAAGTGAAATGAAAAAACTATGTGCTGGAGGGTCAGAAAGTAAAGGAAGATTTTCATTCTTAGACTTTGGCCAGCAGCCTACAGCTCTCTCTCCCTAAACTCCCTGAAGACAGGTTGTAGTCAGGTGAGGGTCGGGCTCTTCTCCCAGGCAATCAGCACCAGAATTAGAGGGCAGGGCCTGAAGTTGCCAGGCAAGGGTTAGGTTGGATGTATCAGAAGCCCTTCCTCATGGAATGGGTGATCAGAGACTGGAATGGACTGCCAAAGTTTACTGTGAGTTGCTATTTCAGAATCAATTTATTCAGATTAAATATATTTTCTGTGTTAATCTGAATAAAGAAGCCTGATCCTACCCTGCAGTAGGCTGAGAAAACTACCTTCTGGATAATTCAAATTGTTTCATGGTGCTCACTACCTCTTTCAGACTCCACGTAAGCATGAAAATGGAGACTAAGTTTTTATTCCACGTTGCACTCCTAGCATCAAGGACTCACTGGTTCATTCAGTGACTCTTTCATGTGATTCTCTGGGATTCATCATAGGATTTATCTGTCTAATAGTGCATCTGCTCTCTCTGTACTTCTCTTGTTTCCTGATTGAAACAAAGCTGTTTATCTCTCAACCTCAGTGACTGTAAAGAGGGATTACTTATCCAGGAATCTCATTCCCATTGCCAGTTTGTTCAGGCTTTCTTGGGGAACAACCACAGTGTGTCTGCCTGAACATGGGCAAGGAGTTCAGAGTTGTTCTGCACACAGGATAAAATACAAAGCTGTCTGATCTGCTCTATTTTTATTTACATCAATGCAATTTATTATCATGCACCAATACAGATTGGGAGGAGAAAGGACTGAGGACAGCCCTGAGGAGAAGGGCTTGGGGGTGGTGGTGGAGCAGAATTTGAACAAGAGCCATCAGTGTGCATTTGCAGCCATGAAAGCCGACTGTGTCCTGGGCTGCATCAAAAGAAGCAGTGACACTCTGTGAGGAAGGTGATTGTCCGCCTCTACTCTGGAATCGTGTATCCAGTTCTGGATTTGCCAACAGAAGAAGGACACAGAGCTCCTGGAAGATGTCCAGAGGAGAGCAACTCAAATGATCAGAAGGCAGGAGCACCTCCCCTCTGAGGTCAGGCTGAACAAGTTCAAGCCTGGAAAAGAGGAGGCTCCCAGGTGACCTTCAAGCAGGTTTCCAATCTCTGAAGGAAGGGAGCTACAAGAAAGCTGGGGGAGGGCTTTTGACACAGGTGGCAGCGAGAGGACAAGGAGAAAGGGTTCTAGACTTGAAGAGGGGAGACTGAGATTGGACATGAAGAACAAATTCTTTACTGTGAGGGTGGGAAGATGCTGGAACAGTTTGCCCAAGGCAGTTGTGGCAGCTCCTTCCTTGGACATGTTGAAGGTCAGGTTGGCTGGGGCCTTGAGTAACCTGCTGTAGTGAAGGTGTCTCTGCCTGTGCAGGGAGATTGGAACTAAATGATCTTTAAGGTTCCTTCCAACCCTGGCCATTCTGTGATTCTATGACCATTACTTTGAGTAAGGGAAAGGAAGTATCACAGCTGGGGTACCTTTGTGATTGTATAATCATCAGTGTTACCAACTTGCACTGATGATGTAGCTGTTTCTATAAAAGTCATTTTTGGAAGGAAAATTGTTTGAACCAATGAAAATAATTGCATAAACTCCTAGAACTGAGAAATTGTATTACATAATAGTTTTACATAGTCTAAATTTGAGTTTTCCACTTCAAACTGTCAAAAAAAATATAGTCCTCAGGAACTCATTTACACCATTCAGATGCAAACAGGATTTTCATTAAAAATAGCCATTCGTTTTGGTAGAAGAGAGATTTCAGTGGAAAAATTACACTCTAATCATAGTGTTTGCTTTACTATTTTAAGAAATAAATGGTTATTGTTGTCTTTCATTTAGTTTAGCTGTCAACTGTGGTCGAAAAGTAGCTGATGCAAGAAAACAAAATGGCATCATACCTCTCATGGCATCAGCTCTAGCGTTTGGTGGTGGGAGTAAGATGCCTTTTTCACTGTCTGTTTTATTTTGCTTGTTAGCTGCCTTTTATAAATAAGAAATGAAGAATAGCTTGACACCTTTTGCTGGAGGTTATAAGACATTTGTGAAGGTATGTGGGTTTTGTCTCTTTTCACTGCCCTACACTAATGGCTAAGTCACACGCAGAACTTCCAGAGGAAAACTAAGACACAGGGACTGAAACCATACGTTTGCTAGTTTTCCCTTCGCATCAAACAAGTTGAGAACTACTTAACTATTGCTGCAGACTGCTTGCAATGAAAAATAAGAATTTCTCTGAATCCTTTCAGAAAAACTTGTATCTTTCTTTTTCCCAAGCCAAAAGTGTAAGTCTGTACAGAAGGAGTGAGAAAAGGAGCTGACTGCAGATTCTGTACTGAAATGACTCTGCCCCAGCAAAAAAAAATCACACATACAGAATCACACAGAATCACTCTGGTTGGAAAAGACCCCTGGAATCATTGAGTCAAACCATCTACCCTGCCTTACAAGTTCACCCCTAAACCAGATCCCTCAACACCTCCTCCAAACCAGCTTTAAACACATCCAGGGATGGTGAGTAAACCACCTCCCTGGGAAGCCCATTCCAGTGCCTGACCACCCTTTACGTGAAAATATTTTCCTAATGTCAAGTCTAAACCTCCCCTGTTGTAACTTGGACCCATTTCCTCTTGTTCTAACACTAATTGCTTATGAGAAGAGACCAGCACCTCTCCACAATGGCCTTTCAGGTAGTTGTAGAGGGTGATGAGGACTCCTGTCAGCCTCCTCTGGCCTAACTGATGCTTAAAGTACTCTAATCAAACTGCTTTTGAATTTTATTTGTGCACACTTTTACTATTCAGTGGTCTGTCCACAAAAATATCAGTGACTGATAGGAAACGCAGTCCCTGCTCTAGAGGGTCTCTAGACAATGCAGGAAATGAAGAATCGTGCTTTGAAATGATGGCTCAGTCATCTTAAGATGTGCCTGTTTAAATAGAGTCGTAGAACCACAGAACTGTTTTGGCTAGAAGAGACCTTTGAGATCATCAAGTCCAACCTTTTCCAGCCCTATCAGCACCACTAAACAACAACAAGGTGTTGCACCAAATGCAACACCTACCCTTCTCTTCAACACCTCCAGGGATGGGGCCTCAACCCCCTCCCTGGGCAGCTGTTCCATTGCCTGACAACCCCTTCAGAAACGAAATTTCTCCTGACATTCAACCTCAACCTCCCCTGGTGCAGCTTCAGACCATTTCCCCTCATCCTATCACTGGCCACTAGGGAGAACAGACCAACCCCTGCTTCTCTTATAACCTCCTTTCAAGTAGTTGTAGAGACCAAGAGGGTCTCCTTTCAATCTCCTCCAGGCTAAACCACTCCAGATCCCTCAGCCATTCCTCAGATGACACCTGTTGGAAACCCTTCCTAGCTTGTTAGCCCTGTCTGTCCCCTCTCCAGCCCTTCAAAATCCCTCTTGTAGTAAGGGAAGGAGCAAACTATTAAAAAGCCATCTATAAACTGCTAAATACTCTGATATTTGCTGACATTGTTCAATTTGCTGCTACTGAACTAGAGATTGACAGCTCCTTATTTTAAGCCTTATGGAATTCTCGCTGGCTTTCTCCCAGGAAGGTTTGGTAGCTTGGTTATGTTATTGTTTACTGTACAAACCAGGTTAATAGGAGCAACACGGTTTCATTATTTATGGAAGGCATCCAGAAACAGGGTGGAAATAGTCAACAGTGTTGCATTACCACCCACAACTCCCTGCTGGTGACGCTCATGGGGTGTAAAGATGTTGTCTATCATTTTGCCAGCAAGTTCTATTGTTGTCTGCTAGAGAGAGGAAGAAAATTATAGTGACAAATGATAATATTGTTGACTCCCTGGCAAGAAAGTGGAAGCTTTATTGCTCCACAATCAAGGAAAAAAAACTTCCTTTGTATCTAATGAATAGGTTCAGCTCCAAGACAGAACTAATCACAGATAAACCCTACTTAATGTAAAAGCTCAAAGCAATTAAACTCCCCAAACTCCATCACTTCTTTCCCAGTGACACTTGTTACACAAATTGCAGGAAGAAAATACTGCATGCAGAAACCTTGTAATGTTCATTCTGAAGTGGAAAGTAAAATGAATAGTGAGAACACTGATTTTGGAATGGGATTGTAGTCTTATCTAACACCAAAGTTCTAATGTAAGGCATCCCAAACATTCATGTATTTATTTCCTTGCTTACTTGGGGTAGGGGTAACTATTAGGGTGTTCAGGCTTACAAGAACTACACCACTGACTTTTACAGAATCACAGAATCACTGAGGCTGGAAAAGCCCTCTGAGCTCATCCATTTGGATTATACAGGAAGGAGACCTCTTCTAGCATCTGGCCTTGGGGAAAAACACAAGGCCAGGTTCGATGAGACTTTGAGCAACCTTGTCTAGTGTTAGGTGTCCCTGCCTATGGCAGGGGGTTGGAATTAGATGATCTCTAAGGTCCTTTCCAACTGAAATCATTCTATGATTCCAGGATAAACACTCCCAGCTCCCTCAGCCTCTCCTCATCACACTTCCCCTCCAGTCCCTTCCCCAGCCTCATTGTTCCTCTGGACCCACTTCAGCCCCTCAAATCTCCTTCTTGAAGTGAGGAGCCCACAGCTGCCCCCAGTAGTCAAGGGGAGGCCTCCACAGTGCCCAGTGCAGGGGGAGGATCCCCAGTGTCTGTGGAGCACTGCCGTGAGCTCTAGGAGCAGCCCCTTAAGACATTTCAGCAGAGCAAGGGAGGAAAATGACACTTTAGCAATCTCAGAATTCTTGCTTGAAGAGAGTGCATAAGGTACATGAGAAGACACTGTAGGCTGGTTTTTGTTGTGGGTTTTTGTTTTTTTTTAAAGCAGCCAAAATTATTATACAGGATATAATGGAAAGAATTAAATGCCCCTACTGTGGGCCCAGTGTGCAGGTTGCAAGCTGAGTCATGACACCTAATGGCAGCTGCTGTAAGATCATTTCTAACTCTGACCAGCCATCTCATGTGAGACCTATAAACTTCTCCTGCTGTATCCATCACAAGGTTTCCATTCCAATGTGATATTTAGAACGGTAGTCAGCAAACAAATTGCCACAGTTTGTTTATATGCAGTGACCATGAGGACACTGCTACAAATGAAAGGACTCCTTTAAAAGCCTTAGGGATACTTCCAGTTGTGTGCTCCAGTTTCTCTCCCCATGCTACTCTCAGGAAAGTACTTCCTGCAGGTGGGAATCTCATTTCATCCCTGGCCAGGATTGTCCTACGTGTTTACAGTGGGGAGGGAGAGATGATCTCCAGATCTCACTGGAGAGTCCAAGGAAGCAGGATAGTGAGACGTCTAATGCTGCAATAAATTGCTGATATGCAAATTAGTATGAGAAATGGAGATTAGAAGATTTGAGACTGTACCTGGAGTACTGGGTCCAGTTCTGGGCACCACAGGATCAGAAGGACATTCAGAGGCTGGAGTGGAGCCAGAGAAGGGCAACAAGGCTGGGGAGAGGTCTGGAAAACAGGCCCTGTGAAGAGTGGCTCAGGGTAGTGGTGTTATTGAGTCTAGAGAAGAGGAGGCTGAGAAAAGGCCTTCTTGCTCTCTACAGCTACCTCAAAGGAGGTTGCAGTAAGGCTGGTGCTGGTTTCTTCCCCCAAATTACTAATGATAGGATGAGAGGAAGTGGCCTCAAGTAGCACCAGAAGAGGTTTAGATTGGATATTAGGAGGAAGTTCTTTCCTGAGAGAGTGGTTGTGCACTAGAACAGGCTGCCCAGGGAGGTGGTGGAGTCCCCATCCCTGGAGGTGTTTGAAAATTGAGTAGATCAAGCACTTGAGGCCATGGTCTAGGGATTAGGGAGCTATTGAGATGAGAGCTGAACTTGATGATCCTGGAGATCCTTTCCAGCCACGATGATTCCAGTCACGATATTGTGCAGGTCCTTCTCTGGATCCCCACACGTCCCACCTGGGTCGCCATTGATGCTGTAGGTCAGAGACCTCCAATATATTTCAACCAAGAGCTTTTAGCTAAAGCATCATAAACCAAGAGACACTGACAAATCTGCAGGCAGTGACACAACTGACTCCGTGTGGAGAAGAGAGGCACCAAGACATTTTAATTCACTGCCCACACCACATAAGCAAGGAGAAGGTGGAAGTTGATGGGGCAGGAGAAGAAAAGGGGTGGGAGCAGGGGAGCAGCCACTTTCCTTTTCAACTTTTTAAAGCCAAACTTTAGCCTTTTTTGCAGAAAACACTCAAATGAGACCGACAGATTCTAAAGCATAACAGATGGGCAATGCCCTTTAACACCACAAAACCAACTGTAAGACCCAACTTCTGTTGTGAACTGTCCCTTTGTCAAGAAGAGCATTTCTAGGACCTACAGTGTGATCTGAGAAAGACTCAGGAATGAACAACTGTGTGTGTGTGTATATTAACTTCTCCACAATTCCTAGCACCAAAAGACCTATCCCAACGCTCTCATTAAAGCACGATCTTTCCGTAGACACTGTCTAGAGAAAACACTGGAGTTTCAAACATTCTGTGGTGTGCAGAAGACTTGGGACTATTATTTTTTAGTGCTTTCCCCATCCATGACTGCAATGATTGCTTTTGCATCAATATGTCTTCAGTGTAAGTGAACAATTACATTTCCTGCCTCAGGCAATTGAATTTCTCATTACCAAATTAAATCCTAAAGGCTGTTTTTCTGCCTCAGATCCACAACATCTGTCAGCACTTGTCTAAAGAAGTTTGTCTGCTTTGGAAGTCAGTGTGGTATCAGACTGAGTCACCATTACACTAAAATGGAGGATGTGGCTCTAGCATTCCTGATAGCACTTGAAGAATTGAAGAGGCTCTCGTGATTTGGATTTGTTTTTTATCCCAGAAAGTCCTGAATGTGGCATATTTGAGGTTTATGAGAAAACTTTACCTTACAACCAAACTGCAAACCAAATTTGTGGTGATGTTAGATCACAGGCTGGGCTTGATGATCTTACAGATCTTTCCTAGCCTCAATTCAGTTACGTGTAAGGTGCATTTGAACCTGCTGACGCTAAGAGGCGTTTAAATGAGAGTGAACCAAAATATTTACCATCACCTAGTTACTATTATTGCAGTTGCACTACAAACATGGACTTCCTGAAAACCAAAAAGTGTTTGGTAGTGACAGTACAAATTGATAAGCAAATAATACACTTCTCCTGCATTAAAAATGCTTTAAAAAGAACTACAATCCTATGGGCCTTTGCCAAAAGTTTCCCATATAAGGGGACTGACCTGTTGAGACCAGTATAGGAGAAAGGGACCTGGGGATCCTGGTGGACAGCAGGATGACCATGAGCCAGCAATGTGGCCAAGAAGGCCAATGGCATCCTGGGGTGGATTAGAAGCAGAGTGCTTACTAGATGCAGAGAGGTTCTTCTCCCCCTCTACTCTTCCCTGGTGAGACCACATCTGGAATATTGTGTCCAGTTCGGGGTCCTTCAGTTCCAGAAGGACACAGAACTGCTGGACAGAGTCTAGTACACAGCCACAAAGACGATGAAGGGGGTGGAGCACCTCCCTGATGAGGAAAAGCTGAGGGAACTGGGTCTGTTGAGCTTGGGAAAAAAGGAGACTAAGGGGTGACCCCATTAATGTTGATAAATACGTGAAGGGTGGGTGTCAGGAGGATGGAGCCAGGCTCTGCTCAGGGACATCTAATAACAGGACAAGGGCCAATGGGTGTGAGCTGGAACAGAGGAGGTTCCACATCAATATGAGAAGGAACTTCTTCCAAGCAGTGAGGGTGACAGAGCACTAGAACGGGCTGCCCAGGGGTGTTGTGGAGTCTGCTTCTGTGGAGATGTTTAAAACCCATCTGGTCATGTTCCTGTGTGACTGGATCTAGGGGATCCTACTGTGGCAGGGGGATTGGACTGGATGATCTTTCAAGGTCCCTTCTAATCCCTAATGTTCTGTGACTCTGTTAAGTTGAGAGGGAATGATAGAATTTCACATTAGCTGTGGAAATTTCATTCAGAAAAACGAATGTGCTACTGTATCACTTGTAATTAATCATCTGTGCTTCCCTGAACCAAGAATTTGATTGTGCGTAGGAACACGTCTTATTCAAATCCAAGCTAATCAATCTTGGTATGTAGAGGAGTCTGACTGTATGGTGACATTTATCCTGCTCTGCTAGTGTCAAGTGCATCTTTGCTATTCATTTCATTTAGCCTGGGTTTACCACAGTTTGCTTTTCTATATCAGTTGCCTCTCTAAATCTTCTAACTGGGTTCTTTAAAGTAAGAAAAAGGGGTCTAATCAGGTATAGAAACTAAATTGTGACATGTGTGTATAGTAACTAAATTGTGCTGGAGTCCCCATCCCTGGAGGTGTTGAAGGACAGCCTGGCTGTGACCCTTAGTGCCCTGGTCTGGCCAATGTGGTGATGTTAGGTCCTGGGCTGGATGAGCTCAGAGGACCTTTCCAGCCTCAATGATTCTGAGGTTTTATGATTCTTAAGCTTCAAGAAAGCAAAATCAAAGTTGGGCTCCTTTGACACATTTTATACCTTTTACTAAAATGAGAAACCTCCAGCTCTGTTACCAATCCTTCCACAAGGAGCACAACCAGATGGATGTTTACATGCCAGGACCTCTCTGGCAATTTATCAATCCCAGTTTCAGGGCAAATCCCTTACACTGGCCGGAGCAGAGGGGTCTCCCTGCCCTTCTCAGAGTGGTCCATGCATCTGGACAGTTTCTCAGGGAAGTTTCTCATTAGCACCATGCCAGGACAAAGCCAATTAACTGCAGCTAATCTCAAGCAACTCAGTTAGCAGCACTCTCAATCCTGTGGCTTATAAAAGCTGCAGAGAGCTAAGGAAGGAAGTCAGTCCTTTGCGAGACTGAAATAGCTATTGACTTCTGGACCGAAAAAACCAACAGGGAGACCTGTGGTTTCTCTTTAGGATCACAAATCAATATGGTACAAAGTCTGAAAAGAGTTGCTTGGTAAAACAGACTGCAACATATTTGACCAGGTGAGAGAGAGCAAAGATGGGTCTTGGCATTTCCTGGGCCTTTCTTGTTTCTTTGGAATATTTCCAGCAGTGAGCTATTTGTTAGCATCCACAAAAAAACCCTAAAATAGCTTTAAGTCAAGAAAAAGATGTATTCTCAAAAGCAAGACTGGAGCTGTACATAACGTTAAAAGCCAATGGCATTCTGGCTTGGATCAGCAATAGTATGGCCAGCAGGACTATGGATGTAATTATCCCCCTGTATTAGGCAGCTGCCCCTCAAGTACTGGGAGCAGTTCTGGGCCACTCACTTCACGAAAGAGTTTGAGGAACTGGAGTGGGTCCAGAGGAGCAACGAGGCTGGGGAAGGGACTGGAGGGAAAGTCTGATGAGAAGAAGCTGAGGAAGCTGGGGGTGTTTAGCCTAGAGAAGAGGAGACTCAGAGGGGAACTTTTCCCTATCTCCAACTCCCTGAAGGGAGGTTGTAGTCAGGTGAGGGTCAGGCTCTTCTCCTTGACAGCTATCGACAGGATGAGAGGGCAGGGCCTGACACTGCCAGGGGAGGGTTAGGCTGGATATTAGGAAGCCCTTCCTCATGGAATGGGTGATCAGACATTGGAATGGAATGCCCAGGGCAGTGCTGGAGTCCCCATCCCTGGAAGTGTTGAAGGACAGACTGGCTGTCGCCCTTAGTGCCCTGGTCTGGCTGATGTGATGATGTTAGGTCATGAGCTGGATGATCTCAGAGGTCTTTTTCAGCCTCAATAATTCTGTGATTCTGTAACTATTCCTACTATAAACCAGATTTTTAAGAGTGGTAGTATTCATTCATCCACAAGTGTTGCTATGGGAATTCTATTCAGTGACAACAAGCAGTAAAACTTGGTACTTGAAATACTGGGCACAGGTAATGAACTCACTTGAGAACAGTCTTCATAGATAAATAGCCATAAAATGAATGGTTATGGGTAGCAAAGAAATATTAAGATGTTATGTCCTTCAGGAACAAATAAAGGCTTAAACTATTTAACAATGACTCACTATGGAGTGTGGGCCCAGATCTCCATAGAAATAAATATTTTCATTAAGTTTGCAGCCTGTTTTTTTCAGCCTGATGTGGTTTGGACAAAACAGATGAAAAAGAAAACAACTAGAAACACAGGCAGGCTTTAAACTTTCCTGAAACTCGTCTACCTCTCTAGTTACAGGAGTTGGTGATAACTTTTTCCTCTTCTGAAAATGTCTGCTACTCAGTCATGCAACTCTGCAAATAACACCACACTGACTCACAGAATCACAGAATTATTGAGGCTGGAGAAGCCCTCTGAGCTCATCAAGCCCAGCCCATGAGCTGACATCACCACATCAGCCAGATCATGGCAGCAAGTGCCACTCCCAGTTTGTCCTTAAACACTTCCAGGGGTGGTGTGGTCGATAAGCCAGAGGGGTGGGATGTTATCCACAGGGATAGATCAAAGTGAGCCAGTACGAACATCACGAGGTTCAGCAAAGCCAAGCGTAAAGTCCAACACCTGGGTTAGGATAATCCTTGTTATCAATACAGGCTGGGACATGATGTGATTGAGAGCAGTGCTGCAGAGAAGGACTTGGGGGTACTGGTCCATGAAAGGCTGAACATGAACCAACTCACAGCCCAGAAGGCAAATGGCATTTTGCACCTAAAGAAATGTGGCCAGCAGATTGAGGGAAGTGGTTTTCCCCTTCTACTCCACTCTAGTGAGACCTCCATCTGGAGCACTGAGATCATAGAATCATAGAATCATTATGGCTGAAAAGGACCTCCAGGATCATCAAGTCCAGCCCTCAGCACAAGAGCTCCTTAACCCGTAGACCATGGCCTCCAGTGCTAGATCTACTCGATTTTCAAACACCTTCAGGGATGGGGACTCCACCACCTCCCTGGGCAGCCTGTTTTAGTGCCCAGACACTCTCTCAGGAAAGAACTTCTGCCTAAGAGCCAATCTAAACCTTCCCTGATGCAACTTGAAGCCATTTCCCCGCATCCTATCATTAGTAATTTAGGAGAAGAGATCAGCACCAGCCTCACTACAACCTCCTTTTAGGTAGCTGTAGAGAGCAAGGTCTCTTCTCAGCCTCCTCTTCTCTAGACTAAATAACCCCAGCCATGCAACCTTCCTTCTCAGAGTACTACCTAGCTAAAGTAGAAGTGTCCCACTGGTTTTAGTGGCAGGTTTTTTATCAATAAAGATATTTAGAAAGGCATGCTGCTTCTTACAGTCATGGTTGTGTTACTCTAGACTTTCATAAGGGATGCCCACTGCAGCAAGGCATGTTTACTCTGCATTATGTTTAGACTGAAAGCTACCAAATGAAAGCAAACACAAAAGAAATTGCATTTAACAATGCAAATAAGTTCAGCAAATGGAGTTTGGTGGGATGAAAATCATTCTTGAACCAAATCCATTCCAAACAGTGGCTCCTTGTCTCTTTGCCTGTCACAGGCGCTCCCAGCAGTAATAAGATGGAAAATTATCATTACAAGCGATGCAAGTCTGAAGTTCATCGAGTGAGTTAACAGCACAGGATGGTAGCTCCTGGCAGATTCTCACTGTGTTCCTTCAAGCGCAGAGTATTCGAACTGCTATCCATGCTGGTAAACCTTAGACAGCTGTCAGGCACCTTGTCAGCAGCAAACTGGGAAGGTGGGACTGTATGTGTTAGGTGCTAAAGCTTAGTGTGTTCACACATTATTTGCTCAATGAGTAATTAAATCTGAGCTCAAAACAGCAGCTTGCTGGATTTTTTTTTTTTTTGCTTGGCTCTCACTTTCCATTTAGCTTCAGCCTGGCAAAGAGAAAGTGGTGGTCCCCTCTCCACCTCTATTCCCTGCATCCAAAGCCCTTCTGCTTATGCCACAGTGATATCACACCTTTGACTTGGTAGGGTTTCACTTATCCTTCTTCTTTCTTACATTTTTATCACCAGTGACACTGGTGCCATGCTGTATGCACCACTGGATGAGAGTTATGCAAATGATCAGCTAGGCATTTGCATGCAACTGTACAATTTAGCTTAATGTATGCACACTGAGCATCGGGGAAAGGCACAAGCATAGGTGAGGGGACAGCTACCTACTGTGGCCTGGCTACAGGGACCTCTTCCAAGCTCTCTTTTAAAATGGGAAGCAAAAACAATTGCTTTTCTCCTCAATAAGGGCTACGCAACCTGGCGCTGTGGTAAGCACAGCAGAAATGCACAAGTGTTTTCAGCAGCAGGCAAGAGAGAGGAATATGGAAATACGTGGGTGTTGCTCAAAACCAGCTCATCTCTCTTTTACTCTTTAAAACAAATACACTTGTACAAAGTCACACGTATATTCTCCTGCTCTTTATCTCCTCCCTTCACCTTCACTTAATAATCTGACCTCCCTGTGTAACTGTTTCTAGCTCTCAAATGCAGGAGGGTGTGCAGTGAAATATTGATATGTAAGTTAATGTAAGTAGCATCCTTTTGATATCAGAAATATCATAGTAAGATCTCCAGATACTAAATCTAAGTGACTTTTAAACACATTCAGGGATGGGAGCTCAACCACCACCCAGTGCCTGACCCCTCTCTCTGTGAAGAATTTTCCATAATGTCCAGTCTAAACCTACCCCCCTGAAGCTTGAAGCCCTTCCCTCTGGTTCTGTTGCAAGTTACCTGTGAGAAGAGACCAGCACCAACATCTCTACAGTGTCCTTTCAGATAGTTGTAGAGAGCGATGAGGTCTCCC
>JAOXOE010027407.1:0-18488 GCA_028565055.1 Phoeniculus purpureus | reverse complement strand
TGCTGTGGCAGGGGGATTGGACTAGATGATCTTTTGAGGTCCCTTCCAATCCCTAATGATTCTGTGATTCTGTGAAACAAACTAAATGTTAAGTAGTATTCCACACAATTCCTCTCTGCCATGTGATCCCACATAACAGTAGCTGACCTAGAAGGAGAAACTATATTTGAAAGATCTTTCTGAATGTTAAAAAAAAAAAAAAAACACAGAATTGTTTAGGTTGGAGAAGACTTTTAAGATCAAGTCGAGCCAATTAATCTCACACTGCTAAGTCCACCACTAAACCATGTCCCTAAGCACTAAATCTACATGTCTTTTAAGTACCTCCAGAGGTGGTGACCCTACCACTTCCCTGAGCAGCCCGTTCCAGTGGCCAACAGTTCTTTTGATGAAGAATTTTTCTACATATCGAACTTAACTGTCCTATGGCACAATTTGAAGCCATCTCCTCTTGTGAAATTGCTTGTAACTTGGGAAAACAGAATGACCCAGACCTCAGTACAGCCTCCTTTCAGTTAGTCTTAGATAGCAAGAAGGTCTCCCTTGAGCCTTCTTTTCTCCAGGCTAAACAACCCCAGTTCCCTAAGCCAGTCCTCACAGGACTTGTGCTCCAGGCCTTTCATCAGTTTCATTGCCCTTCACTGACCATGGTAGAGCACCTCAATATCTTTTTCATGATGAAAGACCCCAGTACCTGAGGTGTAGCCTCACCAGTACTGAGTATAGGAGAATGATCACTTCCCCACTCCTGCTGGCTACACTATTTCTTTCTAATACAAGCCAGAATGTCACTGGCCTTTTCAGCCACCTGGGCACCCTGCTGGCTCATATTCAGTTGGCTGTCAACCAACACCTTCAGGTCCTTTTCTACCAGGCAGCTTTCCAGCCACTCTTCCCCAAGCTCATAGCGTTGCATGGGATTGTTGCGACCCAAGAGCAGGACCCAGCACTTGGCCTTGCTAAAGCTCATCCTACTGGCATTGGTCCATTCATTCAACCTGTGCAGATGCCTCTGTATAGCCTCTCTACCCTAAAGCAGATCAACGCTCACGGTGTTGATCAACTTGGTGTTGTCTGTAAACCTACTGGGAACACACTCGATCCCCTCATCCAGATCACTGATAAAGACGTTAAACAGAAGTGGCCCACATGTGACCAGCTACCAGCTGGATTTACCTCCATTCACCATCACTCTTGGCCTGACCATCAAGACGGATTTTTACTGACCATTTCATCTTGGATCATGGGGTCTTCACTTTGTTCCCTGTTCCTGTCTTCCAGCTCATGGAGCTGGTTACTCAGAGAACAACTGGTTTTACTGTAAAAGGCAGAGGCAAAGAAAGCATTTGGCACCTAAAGTCTTTTTTATGTTGGTCACTCTCTTTCCTTTTGCATACAGTGAGGGATTGAGATCCTCCTCTTTGCTGTGCATCAATAGAAATATTTTTCGTTGTCTTCTACAGCAGTAGCCAGATTAAGTTCTAGTTGGGCCTTGGCCTTTCTAATTTTCATCCTGAATAGCCTCACAACATCCCTGTAGCCCTCCTGAGTTGCTTGCCCTTCCTCCAGAGCTCGTATGTTTTTCCCCTGAATTGCAGCCAAAGCTCTTTGTTCATCCAGGCCTCATCTTATGAAGAGATTGGAAACCCGCCTTGATGGACAAGGAGTGTTTGGGTTTTGCTTACGCGTGAGGCATCTTCTTTCCTTCACAGAGTTTAACCACAAAAGAGAGTTGTCTGCAGCACTTCTGTTACAGCATGTTTGTTTATTTTTTTTTTATTAAATAGCCTATTTCGTGGAAGGAATTTGCCAACATCCACCCTTTTGTGCCCCTGGATCAAGCTCAAGGGTATCAGCAGCTTTTCAAGGATTTAGAAAAGGACCTGTGTGAGATTACTGGCTATGACAAAATCTCCTTCCAACCAAACAGGTAAGATTTGTTTTCTGAACATTGGCTCCTTAACATGATTCAGAAAACTTGCCTCTGAAGTAAATGTGCAAGCCAAAAACGGAGTAAGTTTCTAGAAGCTGTGTTTAACAAAGAGGAGCCTTGAGTGCAGCATTTTGAAAGCAAGATTCGTATTTTCGTAACTGCAGAGCCTCTTCTAAAAGGTTGTGGTATGGTCTTTTTCACACATCTTTTTCCCCATGTTTTCCTGTGAAGCCTGGTTTCTCCACAGTTGTTTGCTTAAAATGATGATGTTGCTGATGTCCTCCTCTGAGGTAAAGACATAGAATCATAGAATCATTAGGGATTGGAAGGGACCTCGAAAGATCGTCCAGTCCAATCCCCCTGCCGCAGCAGCATCACCTAGACCAAGTCACACAGGAACAGATCCACTGAAGGAAGAATACGCTGCTACAAGCTGGCAGCTATACTGTTGTTGAAGCTGATGGCACCAGGTAATACTAGATTTGACTGAAGGACGCCTAGGATCTGCGTGCTCACTGAAATGAATAAAGCAGAGCAGAGTGACCACTGCTGCAGTCTGCTGATTACGTCTGTTGGGAGTTTTGATGCAAAAAAGAGCAGCAAGGACATACTCTGCGCTTGGGATGCCACCAAAGGAGTTCATACATTTCGCTGTGTACATCTTACTATGCATTTCAGCATTAGTTTGCATCTCTGTGGTGAGGCATGAGATGTAGTGTCTTGTTTTCATCTACTGCTTGCAAATGAGGCAAGAGCTGTTAATTAATGCAAGTCCATTTGTGATTCAATCCATGTGATGTGCTGCATTTAATTTGCTGACACCTGCATAAAACCACTGAGAAACAGTAGGCCTGGACAGTTCTGAAGTGTCGTCAGAAGCTCCCTAGGGCTTTCTGGTCTGTGTGCTTGTGTGATGGGGTTTGTGTTCCTCTTGCAGCGGAGCCCAAGGAGAGTACGCAGGTTTGGCTGCAATCAAAGCTTATTTAAACGCAAAAGGAGAACGTCATCGAACTGTAAGTGTCAACAGTGATGTGGTGAAGAGCTTTGAGTGGGAAGTGAAGAAAGGAGAGAGGATTTGGCAGTTGAGACTCACCTAGAGAGAAACTAGGTTGTGTATCCTCATCTGTGACAAGCTTTCTCTATTTCCTGCTTCCTTCATGGAGCTTCTTTCTTTCCCACTCTGCCCTGTTCTGCCTCTCACCCCTTCTCCCTCCACAGAAAGTAGTCTGGAGGCAAGGGGCTGGGAAAGACACAGCCATGACCAAGCTGGTCAAAGGGATGGTTTATACCCTGTACTGGTGAGCTCAGCAGTGAAAACTCAGGGAAGATAATGGTCATGGCAGTTTTGTTCCCGAGCAACCATCACATGTGCTGAGTTCCTGCTTTCGAGGAAGTGTCTGGACATCTGCCCAGCTATGGAAGTAATGAGTGCATTCTTCTTGCTTTGCTTGTGCATTTGGCTTTTGTTTTCCCTATGAAACTGTAATTCTTTCAATCCACAAATCTTCTCGCCTTCTGTTTTCTCCTTGTCCCGTGAGGAGACAGGAGTGAGAGAGAGCAGCTGTGTGGGTCCATCGTCTGGGTCAACCCATCAAAGTCCTTTTTAGCACCTAGCATGGGGCTTGAGGTAACGACAGTGGACCACAGAGCTTGTTTGCTTTACTGTGTATTATTGTCTAGAGCTCTTCAGTGGCTGCTTTTGGCTCTTGCTGCTTGCTGTGCTGCTTCTGAATGTGTTTTAGTGTGCTTGGAAACACTCTGCTGAAGGCAATGGCCATGTGCCTGGACTAGGCCATGGATATGGCACTGGCTGGGATGCCGTTCCTCTGCTGCATGAACTACCTTGCAGGGACAACATGAGATCATGGCTCACTCCTCACTGGGCTTGATGTGTCCAGCTCTGTTACACGAGATGCCTGTGCGTCCTTACACAACACATGTGAGCTTACTGTCTGTCACTGTTGGTTTTGTGTTGGGAGTGTGGAACTTGGTTTGGTTCTGGTGTAAGAGTTAACAGGAGTTGCCCCAAGGCAGTTGACTCATGGGCAATAGGATGCGTAGGAGGGTTTGGGCTGTCATCACCTCCTGTAACTGGAATTGTACATCTGAATGGGCATGCACTTGGCAGAAGGGTGCCTTGCCTGGTGCAGTAGTGAGACCCAGTTGTTGCTAGCACAGTTTCAAGGCTTGGCCTGTGTCTGTCAGGCCTCTGCCTAGCACGGTCAGAGCAGCAGGAGCAAACTGGGCATCTGCCTCTAACGACACAGTGATTGAGACAGGCACCCGAAGGTCAACCACAGTGTAGTAGTAAAAAGGAAGCACTGTCAGTGGAAGTCAACAGGACTGTACCATCAGTTAGTAAAGGAGAAGGAGGGGATCAGGAAGCCAGTCCTTTGGCAAGTAAACATAAGGAGGAAGTGATAGAAGTCATCCAAGAGGTAGAAACCACACCACCCCTAACCCTGAGAAAGCTCCAAGATGAGCTGAAAAATTTAATCTGCCAGCCAGGCAAACGTTTTGTTGCCAGGTTGCTCAAGTGCTGGGATGTGGATAGTTGGGAATTGAGGATAGGGAGGCCCAGCAGCTGAGACTCCTCACTAGGGACCAGGGAATCAGAAAAGAAATTAAAAGAGAGCTGACTATCTCTGAAGATGGTTCCTGTTGAGTCTAAGGTGACCTCTCAAGGGTGATCTTGTCCGTTACTGAGGCAGTTGAACGCCTGCTGAGGAAGATGATCAGTGTCTTAGACAACTGTCATTAGTGGAGGTGGTCTACAGTGACCTGAACATCAAATAGGACTCCACAGATCTGAACGACATCCAGTACACATGGGCTAAGCAGACGAGGTCTGTGGAATATGCGTCAGTGTCATACTTCAACCCCCTGGTTGACAGTGGGCTGGCCAGGTCTTGAGATACCAGCTGTGGAGGTTCCAGACTCTCAGTGCCAAAGGAAAACAAAGTCCCAAGTGCACATGATATCATACCCTCTGGTTCTTCCTGCATGGCTGGGGTTGGACATGAGGAAGAGAGACAGTGTACCCACCTGGAAGCTAGAAGGTCCTGACCTGAACTGCAGGGAAGGACAGCTTCAGAGAAGGCTGCTGCACCAGTTGCTGCCGAGACAGTGGAAAGTAACCAGCAATCCCCCAGACACAGAACAAGGACTGAAAGTGCCTCTCAGGAGAGTCTGGTGAAGGGAGTTCTGGTCTGATACCATGGGAGTCAGAAAGTGACTACTACAACCAGGAGTACAGGGTTAAGCAGAGGAAGGAGATAACAAAGTTTAACAAGCCGTGTGGATTCAATGGCTTGGCACATCAGACCCGCAGGTGTATAAGGTTTTAGTGGATACACAGTGTACACAGTGTGCCATAACACCATCCAGGTAGGAAGACACCTACCCAAAGTGGCAGGAGGTGTAGGGGTGGCAGGACACATCTGGATGTGTGGAGTGACAGTGGTATGCTAATAGTTGTCTGTGTTGCAGGCTGAGGTGAGCCTAACAGGGGACAAGTGGCAGAATCATAGAATCTTTTAGGTTGGAAAAGACCTTTAGGATAATTGGCTCTAACCATTAACCTAACTGTACAAAGCCCTCTGATAAATGATATCCCTAAACTCCATATCTGCATGACATACAAGGATGTTGATTTAACCGCCTCCCTGCGTAGCCTGTTCCAATGACCCTTTCAGTGAAGACATTTTTAGTAATGATCAACCTAAACTTCTCCGGGCACAACTTGAGGCTATTTTCTTCTGTGCTATCACTGAGCACTTGTGAGAAGACCCTAACACAAACTTCTCTACAACCTGCATAGAGGTAGTTCTAGACAGCATTAAGGTCTTCCCTGAGCTTCCTTTTCTTCAGATTAAAAAGTCCCAGCTTCCTCAGCTGCTCCTCATAAGGCTTGTTCTCCAGATCTTTCACCAACCTTGTTGCCCTTCTTCAGACCCACTCCAGCACCTCAATGCCTTTCTTGTCATGAGGTGCCCAAAACTGAACCCAGTACTCGAGGTGTGGCCTCACCAGTACAGCGTAAATTACTTTCCCACTCCTGCCGGCCACATTAATTCTGAAACAAGCCAGGGTGCCATTGGCCTTCTTCGCCACCTGAACACACTACTGTTTCATATTTAGGCAATGATCAGTCAATACCCCCCAGGTCTCTTCGTGTCAAGCAGCTCTCCAGCCAGTCTTTCTCAGCCCTGGAGTGCTGCAGTGGGTTGTGATGGCCTGCAGGCTCTTTGGCATAGAGTACCTCAGGAGATGGTGTTTCAGGGGCTCAAGAACATACTAGTAGCTGGTGTAGCTATAGTGGACACAAAGAAGTTTCAACAACTTTTCCTTGCATGCCTTCTCCACTGTAGCACTGTTGCATGACAAAGAACAGCAAGTGCTAGTTGCTGCCATGGTGGTACGTCGCTGGCAGAATCACATCAACCACGTCTACCTCATTACCATCCATAAGTTAATTCATGAAATGTTTCCTCTATCTTTTTTTTAATTTGACGTCTCACCATTTCTTCTCACTCTCAAGACATGATGACCAGTTGTTCCCTGTTCACAGCTGGCATATCATGTGGTTATTCTATCCTTAATATATCCTTTTAATTATATCCTTATCCTCATCTCAGTCTTCGTAGATGGGTTCCAGTTATTTGTCCATCCTTGTCAAAAAAGGACATCTTGTTACTATGGTTTTCCTCTGAGCATCTGTGTCCCTTTTCCCTCGTTGTCTGTTTCCTTTCTGGTTTTCAGTATAGTTTCAATTTTTCCCCAAATGTGGTGAGATCTTTTGAACCTTATCTCAGCCATGTATTGTTATAATTCATTGTCTTGTGTGGTATCCTAGATCTGTCTGGTCTCCAGTGTATTCTGGTTTGAATGCTGTAACTCACTACTGTGGGTTCTTTTCTGAACTATGTAATCAGTTCTGGTGACCTGGGTGATTTTGTATTAACAGGATATTTGGTATTTTGCTACGTGCTCCATTATAAGCCAACTATGAGCAAGTGGAAATGCTATGGAACCACCAGAGATATTTATCGTGTTCTATTATGATGACCTTTCTCCACTGTGACAACTGACTTTCCTGTGCTTTAATGAAATCCATGTGAACCTTCCCACTTTCTCCACCTGAAATTAGTTTAGAAATATTTTTTTGGATCACATCAAAAACTTGTTGGACATCTTGAGATTAGTTAGACATTGTTATCTCACCCCCAGTCTTGGACTTGGCTTTAATTAGTAGGAAAATAAGTACATAGTGCATGACTTTATACTTAGCTTTGCAACTCATTTTCCATCTGAACTGTCCTGATCTCCTGGGACCTATAACCTCTGTGAGGAAACTAACAAAAACTGAATGGTGAGTGTTATCTTGCTCAGTCTTTGTTTCTTTGTTGTATCCAGATCACCTGGAAGTTCTTGGGGAATCAGCCACTCTTCATGATTACAAGCCTTGTTTTGTTAAGCAGGAAGTGAAAATAAGTTGAAATTTTATTCCTTGGACCATTGTCTTCTGACAATCTGCAATATGCTTTGCTGCTTCTCTTATTCTGTGTAAGACGCTTGGCCCCTGTGAGCACCTGTAGTCCTTCTATGCTCAGAAATACCCAGAGGTTAACTGCACAGAAGACAGCCTGTGGGGCTGCTTGCAGTTACTTGTACTTAATAGATTTCAAATGTTATGGTAAAATCAAGATAATCTGAAGGGAAAAAGTGTAGGGAAAAAAAAAGGAGACCACAAAACGTTGATCTTCTCATCTGAAGTGACACTTTTCTTTGGAGCCAGAGAAAGTAAGCAAACCAGCAGATCAAGCTTCTTGCAGTCAGCCTCATTTGGTTTTGATGCTCTCTTGTGATGGAAAAGATATTAACTGGCAGCTCGTGTCTGTGCACTTGCATTTCCTGATCACTGACTTCTGTACCAGCAGCTGCAGTGGCAGCCTAGTAAGACTGGGTGGCAATCTAGACTCACTTTACAATTCAGCTATGCAGCTAAAATGACTGCAGATGTGCCCACCATGGTTTCCTTTCAGCACAGCTGTACTGTGCTTCATTTTCCTAACATCACTAACAAGAAGCTACATCTATTTAAGTTAAAAGTGTAATTTTCTTTTTAATTCAGTGAACTGTATAGAGCATGTATGTTGCTGTCTGAAACTTGTCTGAAGCTATAGCCAAAACACTTCAGTCAACATTTTGTTTTAAATACAGTGCAGAAGAAAATGCTTTGGAAGACAGGTGATGATGTAGGATAAAGTTGGAATTAGATGTTTTTTCAAGTAATTGTACATATGGACATTCGTTACAGTAAAAAAATTCACTAAAGTAAAAAAGGGGTGAGAGTAAAGGAATTTAAATGCGACCGAGATAATGTTACGGAACCAGAGACCTAAATGTTCGTTATGCAGCAAATAAAACTTTGTTTTCATAATGAGTATTTAGATGTTGAAATCTTAATTGGTTTTCTTCAAAGAATACTGAGTTTAATCCTTCAGTACAATCTGGCAATTTCCTGGTAGACATTCCCTCAGGATCCGTTTTGAAAACTCTGACAGTGAGCTGCAGCTGAACATAGACCATAGTAACACAGACTTATTTTTTTAACTGGTTATACTTCAGTTCCTTGCTTCTTTTTCCTTTCTAAGGTTTGCCTTATCCCTAAATCTGCTCATGGTACAAATCCAGCCAGTGCACAAATGGCAGGGATGAAGATTCAGCCAATTGAAGTTGATAAAAATGGGAGCATTGATATCTCCCATTTAAAAGCAATGGTGAGTGTTTAATTATCTTTAATTTTCAAGGCAGGAATACTCATTCTCCTCTGCGGGTAGTAGTTTTGGCAGATAAATCAGATCTTTCCGAGAAAATAGGGCAATAATAGGGAAAAAATACGTGCTTGAAAAGGGCAAGTAATTATTTTCTTCTTTTTTGTCTCACTCAGACGCTATCCACGTGACAGTTGTGAGATTTCGTTTAATTTGATGATCTTTGGTGCAGGAGTAACTCAGGGAGTCTTTCTACACAGTAGGCTCTTCCACAGAAGACCTTTTTGGTCTGCATGTAGTACTTTAAATGAACGAGGCATGCTCTCAAGTGTGAAGCACTTGAAATGAAAAGCTTTCATTTACTGAAGTTCAAGCCCAGCTGTGCTGGGGAAGGTGTTGCTAGGCAACCTTTTTTTCACTTTTTTGAGTAGCTTGGCTGCAGGTGAATCTTGTGAATCCAAGGCATTAATAGGACACATTTCCAAGAATATGAATTTGAGCAGCCTTTTAAGGCAGTCGCAGAACTGTACTGCTGAAAGTAGGGGTGTGGCCATTAGTTAACATTGCCTTGAAGTCCAGGTATTTGACTTGGCTTGCCTTAAGGTCGCAGAAGAGACTGTTCCACATAAGTCTTTCCATGCCATGCCATGCCATGCCTTCTCTCCTGATTTAAAATTCTGATCAATTGAGAAAACACAGTTTTCATGGGTATTGCTGAAGGAAAGAGCCCGGGGTCTTTTGCTGACTATAAATGACTTAGACTACCTGCTGACAGACCTGCTTTTCATCTGTGAAACACCGGATGACCTTAATTACACATTTTTGTAAAAACACTGTCTTACGAAGCTTTAGGAACCTCTGTGACCTTTCTTTATCTCTCTTCCTTCCTGCCACCAGGTGGATAAGCACAAAGAGAACTTGGCAGCCATCATGATCACATACCCTTCAACCAATGGTGTGTTTGAAGAGGAGATTGGAGATGTGTGTGATCTGATACACAAACATGGAGGCCAGGTGTACTTAGACGGAGCAAACATGAATGCCCAGGTACAAAATCTCTTACGTATATTTATTACAACTGGGAGTATACATTTTATTGGAGTAAAAATAGCACAGCAGTACTCAGTTCAGAACACAGTACAGCTTCCTTACAAGGTTTTTGGGGAAGGAGGTGAGGTTTCCAAGAACAGTAATAAAAATTAGATGGTGAAAAGAATTCTGTCTTGCCCGATTTTGCCCTGAAGCATATTTAAGATGTACGAGTTGTTCACTGGAATTGGCTTACTCTGCCTAATCTTTAGCAAAGACATTATTTACAGACATGAGTAAAAATTCCTAAAGAAAAACGTGGTTTGCATACATTCTTGTTTATGATGTTAAAGAAATACGGGTAAACATGTAACATCCTTCTTTACCTATCTTTCTTAAATTAAGCAATGGTACATAAAGATTACTTTGAGAGAGAGTATTCTCTTTGCAGGTGGGTCTATGTCGTCCTGGAGATTATGGCTCTGATGTCTCTCACTTAAACCTCCACAAAACCTTTTGCATTCCCCATGGAGGAGGAGGACCAGGAATGGGACCAATTGGAGTGTGGGTATCACTTTATTAACCTTCTCTTAAAAAAATAATATAAAAAAATCCCCATGTGAATCTTGGTTAGCAATTCACTCAAGTGCAAAGTCCTGAATGGGAGAGGGGTACTGTTCCTTGTAAACATCTGTCCTTCAGGGTAGTCACGTACTGATCTCATGAATGGTAAAGTTCACATGTATTCCCAACCCCTGACTTTCTTGTGGGCCATTTAGTGTGCATGATAGACCTTGCTCACAAGTCCTTTTTCTGAGTAAACACAGAGATGATCTGTGGACTTTGAGAGCCGATACTGTATGTAGTCCAGAATGCAGAAGTGATACCATGTACCATGTGAATCTATCCCATAGGACAATCATATTCCTTTAAAATAAAATGTTCTTACTCTTTAAAAAAAAAAAGCTTTGATTTGGATAGCTGCAGGAATAACTTGTGATAGACAGGTCAAAGACTGAGTACCATCTTCACTTGCCAGCCATTGTTGTGTTAATAAACTGTTGAAGAAGTCATAGATGAGACTTCTGAAGGACTGTTTTTGGAAGAAAAGTGATGAGCAGTTACTGCTAAAACTGTCTGGAAGTGATAATGCAGGAACACACATTTAAGTTCTAAACCAATTGTTTATGTTTCAGGAAGAAACATTTGGCTCCCTACTTGCCTACTCACCCTGTCATCAAAATACTGGATAAGGATTCAAATCCTTTGGGTACTGTTAGTGCTGCACCTTGGGGTTCCAGTGCTATACTGCCAATTTCCTGGGTGTATATCAAGGTGTGTAGACTTTTATAAAGACTATCGCCTGAGGGTCTTTTTTCTGTTTCAGCACTTCTGAAGACTATGAGAACCACTTGAACAGCTTTAGGAGCAAATCTGTATAAGCTGCTTGCACAGACTGAGGTTCATTTGACTACACCATGGTCATAGGTTATTTGCATTCTTTGCACCTCCTTGTTTTCCAGTAGAACAGAACAGCCTACTGCCAGGACAACTGCCATCTATGCAGCCTGACTAATCCTTCTGTTTCCTTTCTGTAGTAAGTCTTGACATAGTTGGACACAAGGCAGAAAGCCTCAGTCAGTCTTGCGCCTCCACTGACTGCATTTTTTTCATGGTTTTAAGTTTAAATGCTGCTTGGTAATTAGTGTTCCTCGGCTGTATGCTGCAGTATTCTTGTTCTTGACCTATACAAAACGTTTTGCTTTCCAAATCTGGCATTCCAGGGGATTTCACTGAATTAGAAAACCGAACTTCTGGCTTTGGATGTGCAACAACTTGACCACCATTTAAGTAATTTTTTTTAATGCCTTTCAGTTTAGTGTTAAGTCTGCAGATATTTGCCTTCATACATGAAGTGCTTATCCAAAACAGACTAGTGCAGATTCAAATTCTGTTTGAGAAAAGAGTGTGCTGGAACACCATGCAACACTGAAAACTTTCAGTGAGTTAAAGAGTTGGAATGGTTAATGTAAGGGCAATGTCATTCAGAGTATCCTGTAGTCAGATTGATATTCTAACCACAGAAATTTCTGCTTCCAGGGAAATCAGCTCTTCTCAAATTTGAAACAAGCAAATATGAGCTGGTTCAATTTTGATGGTGGCTTCTTAGCTATGGGTAAAAATCACTTGTGACTACAAGCTGGTTTCTGTAACAGAATATTTAAATTGTAGTAACTTTTTAAAGGAAGCTGTTGCTTCACAATGCAAAATGCCATCTGTTTACACTGTCCCATCTTAAGGGGCTACCTCTAAGGCTCTTTTGATTGTGACAGACAGTGTACACAGTTCTTACAAGTGTGCTGATGATATTGAGTTCTGCTTACTTGTACTCATGTGAAACCTTTCTAGTTTGATGAAAGGTTTGGGCTGTTCACTATGTACACAGTAAGTAACCCCATAAACTGTGTACACCGAAGCTACTTTCAAGTAACACCCAGTGCTCTTCTGTGAGTGCAGTATGGAAAAAACTAGAAGCAGCATGACTAGCCAGATACATTAAGGTGCTGTTTTCTTTCACGAACATACTTTGCTTGGTTGGGAGTGTTTTTAGATCTGTTCCTCCATGTTCTTCTTGCAGACAATGGGAGCAAAGGGTTTGAAACATGCTTCTGAGATTGCTATACTAAATGCAAACTACATGGCAAAGAGGCTAGAGAAGCACTACAAAATCCTTTTCAGAGGCGCAAAAGGCAAGTATTGGACAATCTGTTTCCACAAGGCTGACTTTTCTTTCCAGTGTGTAATTCAGCTTGCATTATGGTCCTTTTCTAATGCTATGGGACAGTTGCATCTCAAACTTCTCTTGATGAATCAGATTACATGATAACAAAGGATGGAGTAATCCGTGACATCAGACTGTTCTCCCTGAAGTCTAGTACCACTAGTTTCTGAACAGCAGAAAAAGGAAATTTATACCTCTGAATCTCCCATAATGACCGACTCAGCAATTCAAGAACCATAAGCAATTTGTGGAACTGCACTTTTCTTTTAAAACAACCACTACCCGTATTTTGCATATTTTCACTCCTTATTGTCCTTTTGGGATGAGGAAGAATCCCCTTGGCCAGGCAAAATACTTTAGCTACATTCTAGTTCTCACTTCTTTAATCTTGCAGAAGTAATGAATAAGAGATTAAAGAATTGTTATCATAACTACCAGACAGTGCTGTTTTGCTTGTTGAAGCTGAATGGTCCCAAAGACTGAGTACAATGTGTGTACTCATCAAAATGTATGTCTTGGTTCTAACAGAATGTGCCTTGGCTAAGCCTGCAGGTTGCGTTTGAAGAGAATGCATTATTTCCTCATAGAACTGAATGGGAGTAGCAAATTCTGAAAAATTCAGCAATGAAATGGAACAGGGTTCTCCAGGACCCCTGGATATAAATTCAGACAGTTTACACCTTTAGTTTGTAACAACATATTTGTGCCCTCCTCTGTCATAACATGAAACTTATGATCTTGTGCTTGTCTAATTCAAGATAGCCCAAGATCCAAATGGTGCTCAGCCACTGACAAACGTAGTTATTTTTCAGAGTCCTTGTAAATCATAGGAGATATTTTAGCCACCCTTTCCTAGCTCTGATGTTGGAAAGAAGGCCTTTTCTTAATGTGGCAGGGGACTTAGAAGGCCAGTGCTGAAATACTGAGTTGTATGTCTCTTACCTAACAGTTTATCCTGCTTGAGTTTTTGCCCAGGTGGGTAATTTTTGTCTTTTTGCTGTGTGTCCACAAAACCAATCAGCATAGACTGCATGGTATGTTAGATTACTCTGGTAGTAAGTAGATACAGTGTATACTTCTTCATTTACAGGTTTTGTAGCCCATGAATTCATCCTGGATACAAGACCGTTCAAAAAAACAGCAAACATTGAAGCAGTAGATCTTGCTAAGAGACTTCAGGATTATGGTAAGTCAAAATTCTTTTATGTAGAAATAGCAGTGTAAGTTAGAATTTCCCGAATTGCTAATAAAGGGAGTCAGATACAATCTAGTCCTGTGCTTCTGGATGCTGAATTCATCGTGATCGTTTCAGGTTTTGTGTTCATTAAGGGCTTACAGAGATGTCTGCATCAATTGGAATTGTTGTAGCTACTTACAAGTCTGCTGCTACCTCTCCAGTTTTGTAAACTGCTGCTTCAAATTTGCGATTACTTGCCTCTTAACTATTGGAGCAGGTAGGCTGGAACAAAGACCTTAGTAAGATTCAAAACAACAAAGACACAAATGGTTTTGAAATGGGACAACGGGATTTCCATACTTGCATTCTGGTACAGTTTAGGCTGTTTTGTACACATGCTCTGAAGAATCTGACTGTGGCTACTCTTTGGCTACCAGACAAGAGTAGCCATCACTGAACTGTTTCTAACAAATGTACATAAAAACTCTTAAAACCACAACCAGTAATAGCTTATCAGTGAAACAGCCCAAAGCCCAGTTACGATACCACAAAACCCAATCTTCTTTTGCTTGAAATGGGCTACTATGGCCTTAAACAGTATGTACCACTAAATAGACTATTTGGTAGGTACAAAGATGAGTTACATGAGAAAGTTTAGAAAAGTTCTGTCCTCTGCAGTCAAAAGAGAAGTGTCACAAGACTGTAATTAGCAGTAGTGCAGGAAGGGAATAATGAGAGCCCGGCTTTTCTTTTTATCCTATTTTCTTTTTACCTTATTCACCAGTACACCTGTCTCACTTTGCTCTTCAGCCTGTCATAAGAACGTAAAATGAGAAAATACTTCTACTCAGGTGAGCAGCAGGAATGGAACCCAGGCAAGAAGCAGTGTACTTAGAGCTGGAAAGGAACTATGCAAAAAGAGCAGCTTTTAAAAACATTTCATTAAATCTGTGCATAACTCCATTGCAAATAATAAGGGCATTACCCTTCACTGTTAGAAATACGACACATGAAAATCTGCCTTACCTCTACAGAACCCTGCCAACATTACCAGTGGGTTCAGTCCTGTAAAGATCATAGAAGGAAATGAATCTGTGAACCAGTTGCTAGCTAATGCATATAGTAACTGATTTCTTGTTTGTCAGGTTTTCACGCTCCAACCATGTCCTGGCCAGTGGCAGGAACACTGATGATTGAACCGACAGAGTCTGAAGACAAGGGGGAGCTGGACAGATTTTGTGATGCACTGATCAGTATTCGGCAAGAAATTGCTGAAATAGAGGAGGGCAGGATGGATGCCCAGATTAACCCACTAAAGGTAAGATGGCACATCAAGCAAGTTACCAGCATCAACTTAATCTTTGAGACCTATTTGAAACCACATGAACCTGCTTCCTGGTCTTTCAGTACTCTCAAAAACAACTGTGTGCAACAGTGAACACACAAACTTCTTAAAATCTGTCTGTTTCAGAAACCATAAACTATTTCAAAATTGCCTTTTTCCAGTCAGAACACAAGCACATGACCTAAATTTTTGAGTCCATCTCAAAGTAATGAAGGAGAGATGGTTCTTTATTTGGTTTAAGAAAGGAAGTGGAATGACCTTAAAACTAGCAGTAAAATAGAGATCGAATGAATTATTTTAGCAGCTGCAGCACAAAGTTGCTGTAGGATCAAGTTCTGTTCAATTCCTGTAATGTGGTACTGAGATTTTAAATACTGAGGTGATGTAGTGAAAAGTTGGGAGCATAGTCAAACCTCGAATATCTTCAGGCAAGCTGGAAAAACTCCAGATACTGACTTGCTTCTTGTTTCAAATCTGCCTTTTTTTTTTTTCACCAGATAAAAGAGACTCCACAGACAGAAACAATTTTTATGTCATAAAGTGAGCTTGAAGGAGAGTTCACACTCCTATGTCCTACTGAATTTAGTAATTTGACCTCCTAAACATGTATTTTTTGTTTGTAGATGTCACCACATACTCTGAACTGTGTCACTTCTTCCAAGTGGGATCGTCCTTATTCCAGAGAAGTGGCAGCCTTCCCACTGGTCAGTAAATAATGTGGTCCTAGTAGTGTGGGAATAAATAAATTTCCTTTCTGGTCAGCTGGAGATCAAGTAACCTACAGAGACGTTTTCACTGTTGCTCAGTTTTCATGTCTGTAGCTCTACAGTTTTTCAAGAGAAGGCAAAAAGATCTTAATGTGTAAAAGTCAAGGGGTTTTTTTAATTTCAAACTTGTCTTTCTGAATCTCAGCTCCTAGTATGGAATATTCATATTGGAAACAGCCTGGTCAATTCTTGTGTACTGCAGCAGGGGCTTCCAAAACAGGGTCCCACTGCCTGACGTTCAAAGCTCTGCTCCAAAGAACTTAGATGAAGGTTTGACAAGATGCATGGTCAGCATGGAGCAAGCCACACCACTCCAACCCTGCTACAAATAAAGATCAAACTGGAGCCAGACACACCAACCAGTTCTTCAGAGCATTACATAAAATTGCTTTCACAATCTTAAAGCTAAATATTTATGTATAACTAGCTTTTCTGACCTAAAACCAAACTGCAACTATTTTATGGCTACATACTCTTTCTTAGAGGAAGAATTTAGCTGCACAGGAGAATTCTGCCACCTTGTTTTAAATATTAATGCTATACTAAACAGCACAGGTTTTGTAGCCTCCATCTTTCCTGTGTTCTTATCTGTAAGTCAGTCAAAGAGTCATAGTTACCTTTTATCCCTCAACAACTACCTTGCAAACATTTATTAGAGGGCACGGTAACACCTTTTGAAAACTAAATATTCTTGTGACTGCCAGCTCTGTTACACATGCTGGTTAAACTGAAAGGATTGCAAACAGATCTGAAATACTACTTCACTCAAAAAAAAATTTCCACTTTCATTGTTCATTCTTAAGACTTAGTTTCACAGAATCATTAGGGATTGGAAAGGACCTCGAAAGATCATCTAGTCCAATCCCCCTGCCACAGCAGGATCACTTAGACCAAGTCACACAGGAACACATCCAGGCTGTTTTTAAACGTCTCCAGCGAAGGAGACTCCATAACACCCCTGGGCAGCCTGTTCCAATGCTCTGTCACCCTCACTGTGAAGAAGTTCCTTCTGATATTTATATGGAACGTCCTATGTTCCAGCTTACACCCATTGCCTCTGACTTCTCCTGTCAGTTACAATTATATAGCTTTGCTTGGTAGAAAAATTAAGATAGTTGTGTTTTTCTTCTGTGCCTAGCCATTTGTGAAGCCTGAAAGCAAGTTTTGGCCCACAATTGCTCGCATTGATGATATATATGGAGATCAACATCTGGTGTGTACCTGTCCGCCAATGGAAACCTATGAATCTCCTTTTTCTGAACAGAAGAGAGCATCTTCATAAGACTGCTTCCAGCTTCCTGGATTTCGGAGTCAATCAGGATGGCCTTTTCATCCCAGACCTGATAGGGGATATATATACTGTGTATATTTTGGATAATCACCATGTTTGTTAATTGAATCACTGCTCAGTTAAAATGTAAATACAATCAATGTATTAGATATAAACGAAAAGAGACAGTTCCACAGCAGCTGATGTTGAATTTGCCTTCATTCGTCTTTTTTTTCTTTTTGTGCTAAAGTTTTAACAACACCCAATTTGCAGAGGCATGGAAGATACGGTTTAAAAAAGTAGAAAAGGTGCAGATTCATAAGGAAATAGTAATGAATACTATCTGCAGGAGTAATTGTTTATCTTTTGTAAAAAAAAAAACAGGACATAGATTGTTTAATGTACTTGGTGTATTACCACTAGCACTGCTATATTTCATACTTGGTTTTTTTTACCTGCTATTGCTAGTAGACTAATAAAATTGCTCAGTATTTTATGTGTTGTCATGTTCTGGATTTCAACTTTTCAGCTGGATTGATTCAGCAGAGCAGTATAAAATTATGAAGCTGAAGTCCTGATTTGTCAGAACTGACAAACAACTTTTACATAAAACTAAATGCTGGCAGAAATTAATATTCAAATGAGTAGCTTTACTGAGCAGTAACAAACTTCATTAACATTTTCCTGTATCATATCAATTTTTCCTTACAGGTCTATGTAATCCTCTCCTTTTATTCTGGAGAAGGCATGAAACACCTTCTCTGTGAACTGACAGTCTTGAGTTAGATCTTGTTTAACGAAGTGTTTCTCAAGTCTTACACTTTGTATAGAAGCTTTGGTTTATTCAGTGCACTCGGCTTGCTTGCTTTGTCACGCAAGCCCTACAGCTTCTGCAAAAACTGATTCACAGCTTTAGTACTCATCCTCCAAGAATACTGATAGCACCCTGCAACTTACTGCTGCACACAGAGACACATTCAATGGCTCAGTAGCCAGAACAGAGACTTTCAACAGGAGCCTCTTCTAATCTCTTCCCAGTCTAATTTGTGTAAGCCCATCTTCTCACCAGTTACACAGACTGACCGAATGTGTTGTGAGCACCTCTGAAAGGAGACTGAGCAGCAAAGCTGTGCAGATTCAAAGCAAGTGAGCACCCATGTAGAGACCAACTCACCCAGTCACACAAAGCAGGACTGGTGAAAGAGGAAGCAGGTACTGGGGTAACAGACTGGGGAATGGCTGCACAGTTTTGTACCTTACTACCAGTGACTACTCAACCTTTTCTTTAAGGTCTACATGCACACTAATGCCCGGGAGCTTTCTCTGAAATGGCACAAACAAGGCTAATGTTCACAGCACTATTTCAAGTACTTTTATGTCCTTTATAGTGGAAGTTTCGGGACTGCAAC
>JAOXOE010027406.1:0-18495 GCA_028565055.1 Phoeniculus purpureus | reverse complement strand
TGTTTAAACCCCGCCTGGACACGTTCCTGGGCAACTTGGTCTAGGTGATCCTGCTGTGGCGGGGGGGGGTATTGGACTAGATGATCTTTCGAGGTCCCTTCCCATCCCTAATAACTCCATGATTCTATGATTCTCTGTATTACATGATAGGCAGCAAAGCTTGACAAGAGAGAAGGATAGGTGTAATGAATCTTGACCTTGCCCAACACTCTGAAAATCTGTCAATATAACACTTTTTATGAGCCAGTTTGGAATACACTAAAATAACTGTAAAGACTAGTGTTCAAATGTTTAGCAGAGTTACTTTTAATTAGTGACTGACTGAAAAACTAAATATGCCAAAGGCAGCTGTGTAAAAACCTGCCCAAATCTACCACTATTTAACATTTTTCTTAACAATGGTACAATAATATACTAAAGCTGCAAATAACAACAGAAGTTGAGTATTAAAGACACTGTAAAGAAAAACTGTAACTCAAAGTCATCTTGGCAACCTGGCATCTCAGTCAGTAGTGTGAAAAATATATAATTCATTTGCATAAAAACATTGATGTAAATAATATTCAAAACCACCACATGAGGTAAAAGTGAGATGCATGAATACAAGACAGAAGAACAATCTAGCAAGAACTCTTTAGAAAGGAATCTGAAGGTTTAGTGGACTAAACATCAGCATGTACTATTAATATAATAATGTACTATTAATATAATACTGCAAAAATAAAGTATTGTTTTGACACAATGCAACCTTCACAGACTGTTTAGTTCCATTAAGGAACTAACAGACAGTGAGGCCTCAGCTGAATTACTATCTTGTTCTTTTGTCATTAGTCATTATTCAAGGCACTGACCATGTGCCCAGAATCTGCACAGAATCTAAAAGAAAGATTTGGCAGTAGGCAGAAGTTTCATAAGCATGACTTTTGATAGAAATCTTTTGTAAGTCATGCCTAAGAACTATTTTAAAAGGTCTTTCACCAAGGTAAGCCTGTATTAGGATAATCTAATAAGGTACTGGGATACCACCAGTTGCATTTTCTATGATTCATGAAGCAACTTGACTATACTAAGACATCCAAACAGATCTTTATTGAAAGTTATAACTTAAAAACATTTTTTTTTTTAGCTCTAGCTTGGTAAAGTTCTGATGCACATTTGGTTAAACATAACATTTTGACTACAGGAAGAAACTTGATGCCACTACTTATTTCTATTTTAGAATTGCAATGTAAGTAATGCTTTTCAAACCATTGTGGCATTTACTAATGTGCTAAAGTGTTATTTGTTTATGACGTAATAAAAGCTGAGCATATAATATGCTATGATTAAGAAATTACAGGACATCCAAATAATAAAAGATGTCCTGTATACATAACCCAAAGTATCAAGAAAATACTTCATTAACCACTGCTAAATCACACTACGTGAAACTGTTAGAAGTGATAGTTACTTCTGTTAAATAGCTACTTTCCTTCCTTACTTTTGCCTAGAAATTACAGAAATTTTATAGATAGCTTATTTAGCTTCTGACAATTCAGTTCAGCAAAGCTTACAGATGACTATAAGATGGACAATACAGGAGTACAAGTTGGAATATGTATGACTCAAATGAAGTACTAGTTGGAAAAATGGAAGTGACAACACCATTTTAATGCAAGCAAGACCTTTATTAGATTATCGTGCTAGCTACAGCAACTACACGTCACAAAATGTCTTCTCACTTCTCAGCTTGAACAGTCTGCCCAAGCCTATTAATTTTCCTAACCAATACATTAAAAAATTTCAACAGGCAATCCAGAAGCATGATCTCAATTTTTCAAATTGCTCTCCAGAGAAGTTTCTTATTTTTTGGACTCTTTGAACAATAAGAACCTCAGTCAAACTAAAGGTCCCTGTCAAGTGAGATGGGAACCCCTCAGCTTGAAAAGCTCTTTGAAAGACAGCTACAAGACAGATTCTCTGGCTCTGAGGTTTCTGACATGTGCCATGCTGGAAAACTTACCAGGACAGAGCTCATGTTCTGTAACCAGTCAGACTCTGGTTAACAATGGGTTAAATGAGCAGGTTGGAGAGCATGGGGACTAGGCCCCCACAGCTGGCCAAGAGAAAGGTGTTCTACAGCGAGAATACCTGTTGCAGTTTGAAAATTACCAGAGTTTTCAGATGTATAGATTTGTGCTTTTTGCTTTAAGAGAATTGTCCCAGATACCTGCCGGGGGGGGGGGGCGCGCTGCTAGGTGAACCACATAAAAAGGGCTTAACATTAACCCCCCCCCCCGCGGCTAGGTGAACAAGATAAAAGGGGCTGATCATTACAGCCCTCCCTCTTTTGGCTGGGGTCTTCCTCCTGGCATGGGGCTTGAGCTCTGGCACCCTCCCCCTTTTCCAGGGTAACGGGGGAAGACGGGACAGGGTAGGCTTGCAGTGGCTTGTCGCAGCCAGGGAGACAGCCTGTCTCCGGCCCCAACCCTGGCCTGGCTTGGCCCAGCCCTGACCACAACCTGGCACTGGGTCTGACCAGGACCAGTCCTGGCTTCAACCCAGCCCACTGCAGGCTGGCACCACGGACTGGAGAAGCAAGAACTTAGTGCTGATCCTCCCTCCACCATGGAGCAGCCATTCAGTGACCAGTGGTGAGCTGAAGGATTCTTCCTTTTTCCCCTGTAGCTGAGGCAGGAGGAGAAGGGAGATATGATGGTCATGGAACCCTCTCAGCCATGTTTGCGGAGTTGGGGGGCCCCTGCTGACATGGCCATGTGGTCGGTCTCCATCTTGAATACTGCACGTGGCTGGGGCCGTGCAGCCATTGCCACCATCTTAGTAAACACTGATCAGCAAGAAGAGAGACCGTTTGTCATTTCTGCCACTGAGAAAAGCTGGGGATGCTCAAACATCGGGGAGAGAAGGAGCCTTAAGAGAGGCATCTGAGAATTCCTTCATGCTTAGCTGAAGAAAGCAGGACTCAAGAATCTTTAAACTTGGGCATGGAAGACAGAGGCTGGGTCCTGTTTGAAAGCATGTCTCCTGCATCAAGGGATGCAGTTCCGAGTGCTGAGGAATCAGGCTGCTCAATCAGTGTTTTGCTGGAGAAAGCTGCACTGAAGCTTGAAGAGTTTGCCAGTCTGGACAGCTGAGGGTACTGACAATGGTGACACCTGAATAATAGAGAGGGTGGTGGTACCCATCTCTACTTGATGGACGTTCTTTCCCCAGGTCTCTAATGTAAAAAAACCCCAAGGACCAATATGGTAATCTCCCGTTGTATTTCTCTCAGACTATGCGATGGCATTTGTGACACAGTTTCTAGTTTGTGTGCACTAACTTGCTTAACCTTTTCTTCTTCTCTGTATATAGTTCTAGAGTTAATAAACTCTTTTCCATTTTCCCTAAGCTATCCACTGTCTGGCAAATTCTATCCAAGACCTAACTGCTTTGTTCTCTTTTCCTTTATCTTTAATTGTGGTCTTGAACCCACCACACCACCACAAGCAAGCCCTGGTTGACTGCTGTTTTTTCTGCAGTAGTACACCTGTGCAGTGGGAACATTTGGGCCTGTTGCTTTCAAGTGACACAGCAAACAACTTATCTCTGTTTTGCCTAAATTCCCAGGAAAAAAAAAAATCCCCTGTATCACAGGGAATGGAGAAAACATTCAAGACTTGGTTGCTAGATCCCAGTATGGTGATTTAGGACTTTGTACCCCTTCCATTTTCCCTCTACTCTACTCTGAGTTTGGCATCTAGTAATTTCAGTAAACTCAGTTTTTGTGTAACCTACAGTGCTCCCTTAATTCAACCTGAGCAAATCCACCACCCTGAGTCACTCCCTTGACTGATCCGCTGGGATATGACAACCACCCAGACAGAAAGATGACAAAGTTAAAGAAATACTGGAAGCTGGACTGAGATCAGAATGAAAATAAGTGTTCATTTGCATCAGTGACATGAATTAGTTGAGAATGAAAATCAGGGTCACAAAAACTGAACCAAGTAGTAGTACTTTCATTTAAAACAAAGACGACAATTATAATCTGCCCTCCTTACACAGATAACAGCCTTTACTAGGATATAGACATTTATGTTCATTTTTTTCTTTCCTGTCTGGAGCAAGCCAAAACCACCTCTCCCTTTTCTTAGAAAATATTCTGCTTAGTAATGACAAGTTTTAACTCAATCATCAGGAAAGAATCTGAAAAACAGTTCACAGCTTGACAATTACTGGCAATCAAGTAGAGCTAGGTTCCAGGATTTCCTCAAGGAAAATCCAAAATACATGGAAAGAAATTCACAAATCTAAAAAGGATTTTTAAAGAGCAAAGAATGTTTGTATGCTGCTCTTAGAGCAGAAACTGGATGCAAAAGCTGGTCTCTATGTGAGTGAAGGAAGGTTCTTCACTTAGTTCTGGTGATTAGTTTTCTTCACTTTGTATGAGGCTAGCAGGAAAAAATGTCCATGATCTCAGCCTTTTGAGCACTTCTAGAGCTCAGAGAGTTTGGTTCAGGTCTAGATGCTTCAAGCATCCAAATACAGGATGCTGAGTTTAGCAGTAAAATAGCATATATACACTTCATAAACACTATATGAAGATACACTTTAGTCTGACTTGGAAGTGTATGCTTTGTTTGCTGCTAGAATAGTACATATTAAGCTCAAGTACATAACTAATGTGCTGTTAGAAACTGATACAAAGGAAATCATCATGCAACTCAGACCTTTCAATTTGCTACACACCTGAGTGAAACACACTGCTCTTATCCTCCCAAATCATCTTACTGTTTCTAACTAAGCATACCTGCTACCTAAACTATTTTCGTAAACTTTGATTTGTTTTTACCCAAAAAATGCAGAAAAAAATTGTTTTATTCTTTTCAGTTCTTTGTGTACTTAGGATTTTTATTCTTCTCTTCTCCAGTTCTTATTTGGAAAACATTTTAAATATGCTTTCACAACAATGACAAGTATAAAGTAGGAAGATCTTTTCTCACCACCACCCCTACTGGCAGAAGTGGGTAATCCAGCCAAGAACAAATAACTGCCAGTTCAACATAGGTGAATGCTAGGAAAGAGAAGGGTGTGGAAGATAATCACGGACATGGATAAAGGGGGGGAAATTTCACTAACCTGGGCAGTCAAACTGCAGCAGATGTTGAGATCTGAAGGGAGATAAATGCAAAGATTAAAAAAGCAAGTAAAGCATGAGGAACCATTGAAGATTGGGGGTCTCAAATATCTGCCTAATAATCACATTGGACTTTTACAAACCAGTGTTAGTTAACAAGAAAACTTGTTAGTCTTCCACTAACAAGTGTCTCCATTGGAGAGAGAAATACAGTAAGATTAAGTTGATGAGGAAATACAGGAAGATTAAGTGGATGCTAAAACTGACAGCTCTACCTACAGTTTTAACATTTTTACACCTACAGTATAGAGAAACATCTATTTGAACCAGTTATGTGTTAGTACTAGACATAATTTAAGAGATACTACACTATAATTACAAAGTGGACTAACAGCACATTCTAGGAAACAAAAGATGTAGGAGACTTCAGACAAATGACTGATGTAAGAGATCTGAAGTGAACAAGTTTCTTGAGCAGCAGCCCACAAAAGCATGTGAATGCAGTGATGTAAGCTGATTTTTTTTTTTTACAGAGTAGAAAATCTAGACACATAAGTTATATATTGAGCACCATTTTACAGAACATTTTCATAGCAGCAAGTTTCCAACACAATATGAGCCATTCACAAGACAAAGCACTTACCTTACAAGAACGGATTTTCTTCAAGCTGTGCTAAGCATGTGCACTTCAGTGTGGACATGCACGTGTTTTGTGTGTTTAAGTTTAGAGATTTTTGGTTACTGGAGTCCTTACACCGTACATCACACTTCTCAACATGCTTTGCGCTCAGACATAAGGCACGGAACTGGTATCTGTTTCTATTTGTCTCCACTGTGGAATCCAGAGACACAGCACATAAAGCAGGAGAGAGGTATGGGATTAAGTCTGTACACACAGAATGCACAACCAGAAGGCAGCATGCAGCTCCTTTCTATTATGGCTCATTGCACAGATGCATGTCCTGCTACAGAAAACAGAAAGCTACCACCACTGTCTGTACAGAGACAAGAGCAACTGAAACACTGGTGTAATTCTTAATGACCCTAAGAATTTGTTTGGGGAAGACAGGGCTTCAGGTTACAAGTAGAAAACTGCTATTTTCCTGAATGCTCAGAATAGAGAGATTGGTTTGTCTCATATAAGACCTGTCAGAGACTGAGTACGTGGAAATGAATACAGTTTTCAAAGTACATGGCAAGAATCTCAGAAGTTTTTTGATAAACTGTGACTACAGAGGATCTTATGAGAACTTGGCTCTTCATTTCTCGAAGTTGATTGCAAAGGAAGGCAGTTTTTATTGGCAAATGTTCTAGAGGGCAAAGGTTGAAACACTGAAGTTGCACACCAGAATCTGTTCTATTATTAACAAAATGAAGACATTTCACTGATACAGTGGCACAGGGTAGAGAAGTCTTAAGTAGCTAGCAGGTAAAGAACAGAGGTGAAGGTCAAATCCTAGTTCAGTTTAAGAAGGCAGTCCAAGATCACAGAGGACTTGTAGAATACTTGGGTCAAATTAAGGCAAGGATCTTACTCTAGAGGAGAAGAGGGATAGTGGGGGAATCAAACCCAGCAATAAAAACCTGTGTCATCTGTAACACATTTCAGCCTTCCTATTCATTATGTTGCATCTAAAGTAGAAAAAAAAAAGGCAACTCTTCTTAGCTAAAGAATAGCAAGAAATAGGCAGTACAGACCAGACTAGTAGGCAGTACTTTTTGTACCAGGATAGACTACGCAGGCAGAGCACTAGACTCAGCAACCTCAAAGCAGCAAACACAAAGATCTGGAGACAGACTAAACTGCACAGCAGACAGACAACTATCTGAGCCATAGGATTTTGTGTCGCAGCCTGGAAAATGAGTTTGTTTATATATATATTACTAATAAGTACTTTACAATATATAAGTACTTTACAGATATTCCAATCATCTTCACGCCCCTTCCAGGAATAAAAATGTGTATCTTGTCCAAATGGTGAAGAATTGTAATGCAGTTCAACTTCCATCCAAGAAGCAGACTATCTAAATGATTTAGCCTTTAAGTGCCCATTATCTGTTCTGATGCGATATATCTTAAATGCATTGCTTTAAAGTTTCCCTATAGAACAGGACCATGACCCTCCTTCTCCAGTAACAGCAAACATAATTGCAGTATAGTCCATACCTATCTTTAGGCTCAGAAAGCATCTGATTCAAATTCTGAAAAGACACTATATTTTGAGGTTGCTGTATCGGTCACTAACACCAGTGAGCTTCCTTCAGTGAACTAGTTGCCCTAGATGTCAAAAAAGAGGTTCCCCACAGACACTTTCTAAACAGTTCTTGAAATTCTAGAAGGCAGAAGCAAACACCTGCCTGTGGAACAGGCCAATCTTCAACTGCCCATGTGATCACAGGTGTAGTCTGACATGAAGCACAACATACATTTTCACAGTTCTGTTTTGGTCTGGCAAGCCTGAACAGGCTCTAGAACTCTTTGCAAGACAGGTAATACCTTTGCAAATGCAGAAACCAAAGAGGCTTCCATAATCTTTGTTATGCCAAGGGAAAAGCTTTGACTTCCAAGAGTTTAAAAACCCCTATTGAGATTTCTAATCAGACCTCTAAAATTTCACCACTATGTGTTTTCTGTAGAGAAGATCTGTCTGTATTAGTCATGTTTAGTAATGTGCCTCAGAGCCCTGGGTTAAAATCCTCAAAGCTCTCCATTCAAATGACAAGGGCCCTGGTATCATTTGACCTAACGTGAGCCAGGGAACTTCATGCGCAGTAGTGCAATGGTAATGCTGAACTCTAGAAGCAAAAATGTAAGAAGCTGTCCCTCAATTACATTTAACTTCAGTTTGCAGATGAACAAACTGTTCCAAACTTTTTTTAAAAAGAAAGTCTAATTTCCTATTTTCCAGGAAACTTCCTGTTGTAAAAGATACTGGAAGGCCAACTGAAAGACCATGGGAGGGAATGGATAGGAAATAAACTGAACTGGAAGGATTATCCAGATGAAAGAGAGCCCAAGATAACTGCATATGCTGGGTAATGCTGACTCAAACACTCAATGGGCCAAGCAGTCTCCAGAGAAACACAAGACACTGTCTATCACAGCTGTTTGTGGACTGAGCAAAGCAGATCAGTGACCTGGTAAGAATCCTTGTCATCACTGACACTTCTGCCCAGCCATTCTTAAGGTCTATAAAAGGATAAGGCAGCTAAATTGATTAGCTTCATGCAGCACTTAATGCTATGGGGAACAAGGAAGCCCCTATGGATTCTTCCAAACTTGGTCTGTTTCTGGTTTTAATACAGCAAAGCTCAACACCTCAGATGACATACACTAGAGTGTATTTTTATTTCCCAAAAACAAGACAGCTAGACAGAGTCCACCACTGGCAGCTATGTTTACTTGGAGGCCATATCTTTATTTCATTGTTACCAAGTTTCCTCATGAATCTGAAGGCAGTTAACCAGCAAATCTTTGATTTCTGAATAAGATGCCAGCAGGAGCCCAAGAGTCTGTACATAAAAATCCCAGGGCTACTCTGCTTCATGGAACACCTTTTAGCTGGCCAGCTGCTTGGAAGCCTCTCTTCATTGCATATTTTTTCCCAATACAGTTAATGAAAGTCTTAGAGCAGAATCCAATGTGATGCTTAGTTTCTCAGTTGGCAGTTTCTACAATTGAGGCAGCACCTACTTCCCTGTTTCTTGGAGGTACAGCTGAACCTATTCTTAGCACATGCAGATGGCAGAGAAGAATGATACAGTGAAACCTTCAGTGTCTGTCTACAGAGGAGTATAAATCCAGTACCTGTCTTCCAAGGAAGTTCCTGAAAACAAACGGTCAGGCACAGACCATTTTTTCCTCTTAAACATGAAAGACATGGACAGAACACATGCACCACTGAGCTACCACCAACCAAAAAGATCTACATAGCAAGTACGAAATATGACCACAAATAAGCATCAGAAGGAAAAGTCAGATTTAAAACTCAGATTTACACAGCAAATTAAGAAACAGGCAGCAAAGCAGGGTGAGAACTACTCAACTTTTCCTGAGTTATTTTGAAGACTTAAGTGTACAGTCAGTGCAACGATAACTTTTAGATTGCCTGTCAGTTAATACATAGCCTTTTATACAAGTCCGTAGCCATTTTAAACAATAAGCCAATTTTTCAAACACATCCAGCCATTCTCCAAGAGCTTTCCTTTGTATAAAAAGACCAGACAAGTAAATTTATCAATGTGCGTTCTCATTGCACTGTCTGTTATGCAGCCTTTTTAGAGGTAAAACAAGTATTTGCACTATTTAGTTCAACTACCCAATTGTTCAATTGAGTTTGTCTTCTTGCAAGGTACTAAATACTGTAAGACAGGGCCTGTCATTAGCAAGAGGTATTTAATAAAAATGACTGCTAAACTAAAAGATCTGTTCCTCAGTGGTTGAATATTGTTCTAAAAAAACAAAATAACACTGGAGCCCTTTTTAATACATGTCATAATTAATATAGCCCTAAAATCACCCTGAACCTCAGTAGTAACACCTTAGTCACTACTTAGACAAGACTGAGCAGTGACAACATAAATTTAAGCAGAATATCTTTACACTCTGCTCAATAAAACAAAAAAGATGTTGTGAATTTAACTACCTAAAATTTAAAATAGTTTCACATGCAGACAGAACTGGTCTAACACACCCCTATGAGTTCAGACTGTGTGATCCTGAATAAGAACAGACTACACTTTTGTTAAGAGAAAACAGTACTTAACATTTGACATTAGACTGGACTCCTAAAAAAACCCAAAACAGCTCTCTGATTAGCAGAACAAGAACAGCACAAAGGTAGCAGTACTAGGTATGCTTTTTTTCAAATATACTTAATACTCTCATTAGATTTTCCAAGTTTTTAATAGTGACGGAGTGTTTTGCATTAATCCAACAGATTTCTGTTGAGGACCAATTTAAACATGAATGGACTAAAGCTAGGTTTTTATTTCACTATTTGCTTACGTAAGAGCAACATCAAAAGAAAGATTCGATCACTGCAGTTCAGAATTGTTTTTAAAATTGAGAGAATTAACACCTTTTGATTTACTAATATTGTAAATTATAAGTTTGCTCTTCAACCTGAATCAATGTTAAAAGGGTATTATAAAGTCAAAACCTATTTATAGTATTCCTCCAATTCCCCAAAATCATGTGAAATAGAATTTGACTCTAACGTGGGATAAGAAAAGCTCACCCTTTATGGTTCTCCTCTGCAAAAACCAGAAAGGAATATGATGCTTATTTTGTATGTAACTGGTATCTACCTGTCACAGATTGACAACTCTTGTCGAACTTGATTTTGGAGGTCTCTTCCAAAATTATTCTGAGATTCTGTAATGTTGATTTATTTCATTTGAGTTACAGCCTAGGAGGTTACTTTGTTTTTAACAACTTTAACAACTGCAGTACAGGGGGTTAAAGCTGCAAAGACCTGGCTAATTCTATTGTTCCAGAGCCCAAAATGAGCTTTTCTTTCTCACTGCAAGATTCAGGATGTACTCTCTTTTCCGAGAAACTTCAGAAACCACAAGAGACAAAAAGATGTCAGAGCTGGTGGCAGAAGCACTCAAGAGAGCCTGGTATCTTAGAAGCACACCAAGCCTGCAACCTCCAGTTACCTTGGTCTCCCAGTGATAAGATACAACAGTAACCAATGGTTTTGTGCCATCTGAGTTTCATCATGTGGTCAAGAGGACTGAACCCTCTAGCAGAAACTACCTTTCTTTCCAGGTGGGCAAAATGTGACTTTACAAGTACCGAAACCAGGCCTAGAGGCTAAAGGATGAGATCTAGGCACAAGGCTACAGATACCAGTGTTTTTTTCCTTAGGCCACTTACGGTTGCAAGAATCTCAGTCTAGCAGTCTACCACCCTAATAGTGGCAAAATTTCAAGAGCAGTATCATAACAAAGCTCTACACTTTATACAAATATCATCACTTCTCCAGTATTGCTACAATTTTTATAATTAAGTAAATAATGGAACAACAGTAACTTCTACTTTCAAAAGCTAAGGAAAGTAATTCTCTGGTGGAGTAGTTGTACCAGCAATAAGTGGTTAGGGTTTTTTTCCTTAGAACCTTTGTCTTTATCTGGAAGTATGCACTTACACACTTCAGGAAGTACATAAAATATGTTTTATGAAAAGCAGAAAAAACTAGGACAAACTCTCCTGGAGTTTAAGTATTTGTGTTAAGGGCAGAATCGATTCTATTCCTTCATAAACATTGATTTATTCTCTGAAACATAGATGCACAAGGACTTCCAAAGACTTTTAATAGTTCTCCCAGAATACACTGTTGAGCAATAGCAATACAAAGTTCTTCACTTACGCATGTTTTAAAAAATACCTCGTCAATTAAAGATTTTAACTTTCAAATTGTTAAATTGACTTAGAAGGATGAGTGTTTGCTTAGTTCTAAAAGCAAACCTAAATTCTTCAATGAGTTTATATGGAAATAATTAGGGAGCGGGTTCAGCTGGGGATGAGAGTGAAGTGTTCTAGCAATCAGTAAGCTTACTATTAGTCCTACAGCTGCATCCTTCAACCCAGCAACTCAAATGCCTGTTTTCTGTCACAAAGATTGCTGCTATTGCGGATTAATAAAAGGTATTAAACTCTTCCACCTGATCACTTAAACACTGAAATTTAGAAAAATCTTACATATTCTGGAAATGGAAATACTGCTAGTTTATTAAAGTTTAAATTTTTCCTCATTTCCATCTCAGGAAAGCCAGGGATTATTTTATTAAACTTTATATGCCAAGCTTTAAGCTTAGTGAGCACTTACATACTAGTTAATACATAAGCAAATCTGACATTGATGGCATCTATGCAGGTTAAGATTTTCCTCTGATTTACAGGAGGACCAGAAAAATACACAGTGAAGTATTTAGAAACATCCATATTAAAGTTTGTCAAAGAAGAGTTCCTAAAAGCTGGTGAAACTTCCCTTCTCAAAGGGCATACAAATCAAAATGACTATCATTGAAGAGTTTGTGCTATAGTTACATTTCATGGTCCCTCAAAATCTAGGGAAAAACAATATGAAACTTTAATATCTCCATATAATTTTGAGTTTCTCTTTAAAATATTAGATTACACAATCATAGAATCATTAGGGATTGAAAGGGACTTTAAAAGATCTAGTCCAATCCCCCTGCCACAGCAGGATCACCAGACCAAGTCACACAGGAACACATGCACTTCTCTTGCAGTACTAAGCACCTGCAACACAGGCTTTAAGATGAAAGTACCTTCTCCAACGTAAGTCACTATAGAATCATAGAATCAGTCAGGCTGGAAGGGACCACAGGGTCATCCAGTTCCAACCCCCCTTCCATGCTTCTTTTTGAACAAGACTAGTCCCAGGACTGATTCTTTACCCATCCAGTGGTCCACCCATCAAACCCATGTTCCACCAGCTTGGAGACCAGAATGTGGTGCGGGACAGTGTCAAAGGCCTTGCTCAGGTCCAGGTAAATGACATCAGCTGTTTGCCCCTCATCCATTAATGCTGTGACCTGTTCATAGAAGGCCACCAGGTTGGTCAGGCAGGATTTGCCCTTGGTGAAGCCATGCTGATTGTACCCAATCACCTCTTCACAATTCTCCTGTCTCAGGAGAGCCTTCAGGAGGATCTGCTTGTTGCAGGCTGTTTGCACTAGATGGCCTCTGGAGGTCTCTTCCAACCCAATGCATTCTGTGATTCTATGATTTTGTTCCTAAGCAGCATGTATAAACTGGTTATACACAATTATTTACATTGCTGCAACATGCATGCTCACAGACAGGCAGAAGGGCGAACTGCTTCACACCCTGTACAGGCAGAGGCCATCCTACATACTCCATAGTCACATGAAGATAGAATCATAGAATCTTAGAATCATTAGGGATTGGAAGGGACCTCAAAAGACCATCTAGTCAAATCCCCCTGCCACAGTAGGATCACCTAGACCAAGTCACACAGGAACACAACTAGATAGGGTTGTACAAATACGTTGACAGAGTTGCATAGCTGGTGGATGGACTGTTTAGTACTAGTTGATCGACTTTTTCCATAACTCAATTTGTGTGCAGAGACTCATTCACGTATGGCAGCATACAAAGCCCCTCATGATCTGAGACACAGAGAATCACACTCACAAGAACAGAAAGCAAATAACACTATTTATATCGACATGAAAAGTGTCAGTATGGTTCCAAAATGTCTCATTTTCTATTTGTATTTCATGTTGATTTTTGAGTTTGGGTTCCTCTTCTGACATAATTCCAACTAAGAAAGTCCAGTCTATCTGCTACTCACTTTCCTCATCATCTCAATCTAGGTTACACCTTCTGTTTTGCTCGTGTCCTTTAAACTCATCAGCTTTGATATATTTATTTCAGTTTCTACCAAAACCTGTATTTAATGGGCTGGCTCCTCTCCTCACCTCAGACTCCCTGCTCTCTTTTCTCTCTAGCAGGTCACTACATCTCACATTGCCCTATGAAATAATGATCGTTAGGACAGTCAGCTTGAGCAGGTGTTTGTTTCCAACTTTAAGTCTCTGGGGCTTCTCTGTACTGCCTTGGGAAAACTCTGGAAAACACAGATTTTGTGTTGGCAGTCAGCAGATGTGTCCGAAAGGAAGAATATTTTCCTCTTGCAGTACCTCTTGCCTCTCCTCACGCGCAGTTTGCAAAACTGAGTTAGCAACTCAGCGCTTTTGTAGATATTAGTGTCCTCTATCACTGAGAATTAGCAATGAATCACCAGTGCTCTGCTTGCTGGGAAGGAAGTACCAACCTCTACACAACAGATTGTGAAGAAACACTTTGAGATTCCCTGTGTGTGTTCAGCAAGTCAGAGCAACCGTCTAGAAGTGTGATTCCTGAGTCGAAGGCTTCGTTTGGCTCTTTCTAACTGCAGCACAAGCCCAGGCTAAGTTCCCAAATGTGGAAGCTGCTGAAAGATTAACCCTGTGAAGACTAGTTACAGTTTTCTGCTGGTGTCTGTGGGCATGAATCTGGACTGACAGGACAAAGCTGCAGAATTGCATAAAAAATATCACCACCCAGAGAGAGCTGTGGATGACTGAAGGAGGGAAGGACAGGGATGGAGGTGGGCTGACAGATGAGGTTTCAGTGATGAGCCCACCAGGGAGTATCCCATCTGGCCAGCTGTCTGCTTGAAGCCCTGCAAAAGCCTGCGGTGTGTCCGCAGCCACAAGAGGTGCAGGGAGACAATAGGATTTGTAGCTCATAAATGTATGCAGTCAGTGTAAAGCTTCTGAGTCCTGATGACAGGTCTGCTGCTTAAATGATGTATATTGACCTAAACTGCAATTTCAGCCAGGCTTCACTATCTGTCCATGCTGCCTACACTAAGGCTCAGAAGAAATACCAGGGCATGCAGCATTTTATTATATGAAATATGTTTGGGATTGCAATTGCAAAGAGAAGCAAATGCACATCTGCTTAGAAAAACAGGCATCCCAAATGTGCCCTTCTTAGTCAAGGGTGCTGTGCCACTATTATCTGCACAGAAAAGACCAACCCGGACATCAGCTCCCTCAAGAATGAACAAGTTTGAGCACTGCAGGTTGTTTTAAAAGGAGAAGAAACTGTTCTACCTACTGAGAAAACATTACTGCAGAGCAGATCACGTGCAGCCCCATACAACAGGTTTTCTTTCTCTCTGCCTTTCTTCACAGAGGTGAGCAGAAGCTTAGGACTGCTCCAATAACCCATCTTCTCCCTTCCATAGAAGAGCATCCAAGGAGAGAGGTGACCTGAGGCAAGGCATCATGGAAAGTGTTGCTAAGACTGTTTCCACAGGAGGAGGAGAAGAAAGAAAGTGAAGGCAGCCAGGATGGTTTGTCTGTGAATTTCCCCGCTTCCTTCAGGGAACAAAGATGTTCCACAGACTTCTGTCCACCTTGGGAGGAGAAATGTTATGCTTTGGGGTGGTTATTGCCGAGAAATATGAGTCACAGCTCAACTATGTTAGGTCTTAAACATTGAAATAGGCAAGTTAATAAATATCAGCATAAAGGACTGTTGCAGGAGGGACAGTCTGACTCAGGCTGCTAATGCTTGCTCTTTCTAACAACAGGTAGTCTGTGCCAGCAAGCCTTGGAGACTTGCCCAGAGCACTATCACCTCCGATTCCAGCTTTAGCATCATAATGTGGTGGTGTACCTCTCTCTTGGCTGCTTCCCACCCTCTGTCCCTCTGCAGCAGCCATTAGCAGACTTTCTCTCTCTGCAAGTGTAAAGAACAGAGGAGATGGCAACTCAGGAAAGGGAAGAAAAGCATGGGTTTTTCTCAGCCTGGAACACCTCCTATATCCCTGGAGGTTCAAAGGGAGATGGAAAGCTTGAAATATGCCTCCTCCCTCAAGTGTTCTAAAAGCCAATACATTCCTACATAAAAAGAGGTGATGTGCTCCTCTCCCTGGCAAGACACTGGATGCCATAAATCACATTTTTCCAGACCTACGAGAGGAGAAGAGAAGAATCTCTGGCTTTCGAGGAAAGCAGATGTCAGACTGGGAGATGCTGCGTAGCTTCTTTTTGGGCTGGAAAACATGCAGAAGACCTGCGGGCAGCAGGGATTCTGGATTGAAAATGAGATGACTGGGGCTTGGCAAAAAACCATGAAGTCTTTATTATCCAGCAGTCCAGTGAGAACCAGGGCCAAACTCACCTCACTGCATATTTTTGCAGAGTGTAGCAAAATGAATGGTCTTGGTCTGTCTGGAGTTGACAAGAGTCAAAAACAAAAACCCCACAGCAAACAAAAAAAAAATGCACAAACATGGAACAAAACTGCCTCACTTAATTTATAATAAGTTTATAACACTCTGGGTGCAGCATTCCAGCTCACTGCTGTAAAAATCAGCTTAAATGATGAGTGGGTTACTTAATACAACAAGCAACGATTTGTCGTGGAACAGTATCTGACTGTGGAAGTTTATCAGACTGCAGACCAGTTTACAGCCTTGTCAGAGTGGCTCCATGGATGCTTTTGTTACGGTTTTCTGACAAGGCTGCCTCTTCTTGCATCTATACGGCAGGAATACCTAAAAGATACAGTAGAGAGGTGAGTGTTGTTCTCTTCTCTCAGGTCATTAGTGATAGAACAAGAGAGAACAACCTCAAGCTGCACCAGGGAAGGGTTAGGCTGGACATTAGGAAAAATGTTTCCACAGCAAGAGTAGTTGGAATGGGCTGTCCAAGGAGGGTGTTGAGTCATCATCCTTGGATGTGTTTAAAGGTCGTTTAGATATGGTGCTTAAAGATCTGGTCTAGTGATGAAGCTGGTAGAGTAGGGTTGGACTTGATGATCTCAAGAGTCTTTTCCAACCTAAATGGTTGGTTCTGTGGTTCTATGATAAGTGCAAGAAGGAAGGGGTGGAATGTGCAAGTGTTAGCACAGAGTTCAGCTTGTTACTTGAAGGAGACGGTATTTCTTTTTTTCTGGTACTTGTGGGATTGGACTGGATGTTCTTCTGAGGTTCCTTCCAATCCCTAGTGTTCTGTGATTCATGGATACCATCAATGAGATTTTAAAGTGCATGGCCAAACTGTAAACTCTCCAGACTCCAGATAGTCCTTTGCTAAACAGTTGTCTGCCACAGGAGAGTCTGAATCCATGCTGGAGAAGACAGGCCTCATGCATGATTTTATCTCTATTATGACTTGATTTCCTGAAGCCTGAGGTGGATTCCATGGTTTTAGTCAAGCTGCTTTATTATAATAGAGTGTTTGACCATATCACTTTCCTCTGCTTAGAACCCAAGATGGACTACTGGTGCAGTGCTAGTCAACCTTCAGCTGCTCTTTCTGTTGTCATCTCTTTCCCATAGAGAAAGAGGCTCTAGCCTCAGCTCCTAGATCAGAAATGGGTTGAGAAAGGTTTGCTAGGTGAGGCTTTCAACCTTCCAGGCATATTTTGCCTTGTAGGACATGCAGCAGCTTAGCTGTTAGTACAGAACAAGACACCACTGGTGACTAATTCCCCACATTTTTTCCACTACTGCTTCCCTACTCCCCTACTATCAGATCTGACAGGCTGTGGCCTTTTGTTAATCCTCTTGGTGCAGCTAGATGGATGTCAAAGGCAACACAGTGCAAAACCAGCCAAGACAGCTAAAAGTGAGTTTGTCCAAGCTGCAGAAGCTGTCCAGCTGCATAGGGTAACACACAACACTGTAAGCAGCTTCTCCAAGCTGTAGGGAAAGCCTGCCTGCTGCACATTAAAAGTGATTTGGAAAACTGCTATTGGGGTCGGCTTTGCTGTCTTCCAGCAGAGCCACATCAAGCAGGTACACACTGCAGGCAAAGGGCTATCTTGCTGCCTCAAATAAGGCTCAGGCAGCTTCTTTCCTGTTTTATTCCCCATGTCTCTTGTGCCTGGATGCTGTGCTGTGAGCACTGCCGTTGTGTACACACCCAGCCTTGATTCCCATTGTAAGGACAGTAACTGGACTTGATCTTGTGCTGCCAGAGCTTTCAGCTCTGTCCCACCTGCTGCCTTATTGGGTTAGTTCCAAATATTACAGCTGGACATGTACTCAGATTTGTTTGTCTTTTCAGTTGGTTTTCTTTTTGTAAGACAGGGTTGGTTTTTTTCATCTTTCTTAGCTGGCTTCTGCACTCAAGAGTACTGGCAAGCCACCTTTGGAAGGCCAGGAACATAGTGTGGGACAGAGAGGATGAGTCACTCCACAACCTCTGGCAAACAGCTTTATCCACTTTATCCATCAGAACTGTCCAGAGGCTTATACTGTTCTTTTATTATTCCCACATTTTAATGGAGTTAGTCCACCACAGAGCAACAGTGGATAAAAAAATGTGCATTTGTAGTGGGGAAAAAAAATCGTAAGTCAGGGATCACATCACAGATACATTTTGTCAGATGAAAACATGTGTTGCCTAAATGTTCCACATTGTTAGCAAGCCATTAGTTAAATAACACTGTGTGATAGCCTACTTTAAATAAACACAGAATTGTTTCTTGCTTTCCTGTAGTTACCAAGCACTTGAGTGTAAATTCTCATGCTAAAATATCCTCACCCTCCCTATAGCAGTGGCATGTTTTGTCATCCTACCATGCTTATTTAGAACTCAGAAATAATCTCTGTGGTAAGAACACTTGATGTAATACGTGAGGAGGTGCATTACTGACATACATACACATACACAGAATCACAGAACATCAGGGATTGGAAGGGACCTTGAAAGATCATCAATCCCCCTGCCACAGGAGGATCACCTAGACCAAGTTGCACAGGAACACATCCAGGCGGGTTTTAAATGTCTCCAGAGAAGGAGACTCCACAACC
>JAOXOE010027405.1:0-18497 GCA_028565055.1 Phoeniculus purpureus | reverse complement strand
TGCTGTGGCAGAGGGATTGGACTAGATGATCTTTTGAGGTCCCTTCCAATCCCTAATGTGCTGTGATTCTGTGAAAGGAGTGCACGTGCCATTTGCATTTGAAGTACGAAGAGCTGTCACTAGTGTGTAGTTTGTTATATTTTTAGTAGGATAATATGTGTTTTCTCATTTAGCTTGAGTTTTTGCACTGAAAAGCAGTGTGTGACAGTATTATCGATCTCTTTCAAGGTAGCACAAATGGTAGCATGGAAAGAAATTCCCAGTAAGAAAGAATGTTTAAATTCTGCTTAAGTTGTTGGTAAAGAAGCCAATCTTGTAAGAGCTGGAATTGTTTCAGATAAGATTCATTTGGCTGTTGGACACTGGAAAATTGTTCAACCTGAGGCACTTTTTGTCTTTCATAGTTCCGTTTGGTGTCCTTAAAGATAAATCACTTAGTTCTGGAAAAGTAAAATTCACAAGGATATTTTAAGGACCCAGCTCTCCAGTCTGGTTGCCTAAAACCGGGTCTCTAGGTTAAGGCTCGGAAGACTATCTGCCAGTCTATCGCTTAGAATCATAGCATCATATGATGCAACAGACAGACTGGCAGATAGTCTTCCGAGCCTTAACCTAGAAACCCGGTTTTAGGCAACCAGACTGGAGAGCTGGAGCTAAATAACTGTTATAAGTGCCTGACACTGATTTGTCAGACTTTCCAGCCTCCAGGTAATGAAATTTTACTCTCAGCATATCTTCTTCTAGCTTTAAATACTCAGAGCAGAGAGCATACTTCAGAGATAACAGAGATTTTACAAAAGGCAGATACCTATTTGTGTTGGGTGCAGGTGCCCAGGCACTGGCCTGGGGGCTACATGGCTAGGGGCTGCCTGCCCATTGAAACACCTGATTCCAGCAGTGTCCAGTGAACCTGCAGCTTTTCCTCTCAGCCAGGATGGTGGTACCTTGGGGAAAATGTATTTTAGAAAGGCTATAATGCTGCACAGGCAGTGTGTGAGGAAAATGCTCTGCAGACACCAAGATCAGAGAAGAAGGAGGGGAGGTGTTGCTTCAGGTGGTGGAGCAGAGATTCTTCTGCAGCCCATGGAGAGTACCATCAGATATCGACTGTGCAGGGTGATGATGGAGCTAGTGGCTGTGTCCTGAGGGAAACTATAGCCAGTGGAGAAAAGCCCATGTAAACACAAGTCTGCACTGTGCTGTAGCTGGATGGAGTTCAGCTTCCATTTCTGACAGCAGGTGGTTAGTGTGGCAGAATGTAAGGCAGCAGTTTGCATGCTTTTCACCTCTGTTAATCCATTTCAGTTTGCCTACAGTGCAGGTCACTTGCAGTCAAATTGAGAAATCGATCTAGTTGATGTGGATCATCCTGAAGTTCCTTGCATTCCTGTGTTTCTTCTGCTTGTGTAACTGTGCCATCCTGAGATCTCCATGTCTCACTGCTCTTTGTTTTAGTCAACAACATTAATGAGAGGTTTTCCTAAGGAATCCTGAAGAATATTATTCTTAAACTTTTGCCGTGGTGAAGGTGACCATTTAGTGTGATTCTTGCTTTCTGTCTTCTAGCTTTTCATCCCAAATGTTTGGTTTTGTATCCCGTGACTTGTTTTATTTCTTTAGCGGCATAGCTTTTGAAAGCCTAAGCAAGGTGTTCAGCTGTTCTGTGTGCTCAGTGTTCCGCTGGCATACTCAGATTTGGACTATACGGTAGCTATTAGTAGTGTTGTTTAATTCCAGACTATTAGTATCTAATTTCAGGAGTTAATAACATCTGGGGAAGCCACTTCATACATAAACTAGAGTTATAGAATCAATAAGGTTGGGAAAGACCTCCAAGATCATCCATGTCTGTTTGAAGTTTACAGAAATACCATACTTAGTGTTTTCTAACCAGAATTTCAGGTGCTGATGGAGAAGTGGCAGGTCTGGGAATCCATGCATCACACCTCCAGCATTTGAAATATAGAAAGCCATTGCTCACTGCTCTCCAGGTTCAGAAGCGATGTGTCTTTTCAGTGAGGTGCTACATCATCCCTAGACTTCAGAAGGTTTTATTTTCTCAGACTTTTATTGTTTTGACAGAGTTATTAGTTTTGTGGGGGATTATAAGCCAGGTGCATATTGTTTAAGAACTGCTGTAGATAGATCTGGTTGTGAATCACCAGAACTAACAAGAGGGTTATTGTTGTGTTAGGTGGCAGAACTAGTCAAGAGCTTAACTTTGTGCTGGAAATGTAAACTTTTTTCTAAGGATGTGATTTGTTTGTTATGAGTCATTCTTTTCCCTCAGGCTTTTAAAACCTTGAACTAGAATAAACCAGAAGTTTAATGGTGGTGTGTGGGGGAATAAATGACACTGTTCAGTGGAAGAGGGACAACTCTTCCCTCCCTCCTGCAGTTTGATAGGGATTTCTGCAATGACTTAAAAAAACAGTAAAATTATTTGACTGAGCTTTAAAGGAGAGCAGGGTCTACACAGAGCAGCAAAATCAAAGCAGCTCATTCATGCCTTTTTCCTCTGCAAAGTTATCTTCTAGGAGATTTGTTACAGCTCAAAGCAGTGGAAATTAATTGGGAAGCAAGAGCAACTATTGGTAGGAAGAACCAGTTTGCTACGGTGCCTTCCTTTCTGTATGTGCCTAACGCTTCGCTTGTCTGCAGGAAGCATGGTGCCTTGACACCCTGGCTGTTGCCTTGTAGCCTCCTGTTGTGACTTCACAAACTTTGGAACCTGGGCAATGAGACAGAGTGGAAGTTGTAGGCAACTTCTGCAGGGTTTGGTGAGCTGAGCTTCGAATTGATCAGTAACAACAGAAGGAAAAGCACTCTTTCTTCTTACCTTGAGCTATGTTCAACTTAATAGATGAGAAATGAGAATTAGCTGTTACCACAAAATAAATGCTCTAATCCCCAAAGCACTACTGCCTGTCATCTGTCTAATTCTGTGTTATAAAGACATTGCTGAAGCAGTGACTGTAGCTGAAAAAACACTTATGAGAACGTTGCCCAGAGATGAGATATTTTTGGTATCAAACCTTTTTTGAAAACAGTTTCTTTGACTGGTTAATTAATTAATAGCATTAATAATGTTTGTGAGACAAAGGCTGAGTCACTTAATAAATATTTGTTGCTGTTTATGATGGACAGACATTAATGTACATAAATAATTTGGGAGATGTTATTTGAACAGGTAAAATGGGTTTGTTTTGTGAGATTATCCAGTTACATATAGTTACGTTCTTAGCATCAATTAAAATCACAGAATCATTCAGGTTGGAAAAGACCCTTGGGATCATAGAGTTAAAATAAAAAAAATGAAATATATAACTTTACAAATTACTTAATAAATTATTCCCTTTAGCTGAGTAGGGGTTGAGTGGAGGGTAAGTCAGGTATCTGGCTTTTAAGAAACTGGATGCATAACATGGACCTGATTGTGAGCTTTGCTTCATGGCAGAATGTTAATTGCTGTAAGAGCTGTATTTCATTTGCTGCTGCAGTTGAATCACAGAACATTAGGGTACAATAAGAATGATGTGGAAATAAATGGAGAAAACCCCTAGTATACGTTTAGCGCAGAGTTTAAATAACACAGAATGAATGCATGACATGTACTGAGTTGAGGAAGAATGAATTATTTGCTTTGTTTATTTCAGAATAAACCAATAATACAATAGATAAATTTAGCACAAGGGGATCAACTTAAAATGGAATGAGCTGTCCTAGCACATGTATAACCTAGTGGGGTTTTTTGTGTTGGCTTTCTGACTGTAGCATTCTTTTAAATGTGTTTTTAAATCATTCTTTTAAAATCATTTAAACTGTATTTTCGCTGTGGATTATAGGTGTGATAGTGTTGGTATTCGGAAAGCTCAGAGACTAAAAAGAATGTTGTGTCATAGAGTTGTTTAGGTTGGAGAAGACCTTAAAGATCAGAGTCCAACTGTTAACTGAACTCTACCAGTTCCACCAATAAACCATGACCCTCAGCTCTGTATCTCCATGATTTTAATGCATATCCAGGGATGGTGATTTAACCACCTTCCTGGACAGGGCTGATGACCCTTTCACTTAAATAAGGTCAGATTTGATGAAAATCTTTTCTATGTAACTCTTTTCATAGAATCGCAGAATCATTAGGGATTGGAAGGGACCTCAAAAGATCATCCAGCCCAATCCCCCTGCCAGAGCAGGATCACTTAGACCAAGTTGCACAGGAACGCGTCCAGGCAGGTTTAAAATGTCTCCAGTGAAGGAGACTGCACAACTGCCCTGGGCAGCCTGTTTTCTTTGGACATGATGAGGCTTTTAGCAACCTTATCCAGTTGAAGATCTCACTGCAGGGAAATTGGACGAAATGACCTTTGAAGGTCCTCACCAACCCAATGCATTCTATGAGTCTACAGATTTTCCTTGTTACACTTTCACTAAGTTTTTTTTTTTCTGTCTAGTGCAAATAGATCAAGATACGGGTATCATATCGTGTGTGTAAATATCACTGGCTATTGACTTGGCTGAATTTGAATTTGCAGCTCTGGTGTAATAAGCAGCTCTGTTTAACTACTGAGCCCTTTTCTTTTGAAGCCTTCAAAAATGAGGTTTTTTTCTTCCCTGTTTCAGCTCTCATTTAGATGTTGATATGTGAAACAAAATGGCAAAAATCAACACCCAGCACTCCTACCCTGGTACACACAGACTATCTGTCAGAGCTACTGATGAAGACATCGAAAGGATTGGGAATGGCTACGTCAGGTAACGTATTGCTTTTATGACAGTTTGCTGCTTAATTTGTGGTGCTCCTTTAGCTCTGCTTTGTGGTTGTGTTGTATCATGGTATTGTTGACTGACTTAACAATGCGTGTCCAAAGTACAGAAGAGATGGCAGCAGGAAGCTTGTTGTTGCCTGCAGTTTTGGAACCACAGTCTGTATTTCCTCAGGAATAAAGCCCAGTTCCACAACAGTGGAAATTGCACCAACTCATTAAGAAGAAAGCTTGTTCTCAAGTCAGTGGAACAGAGGAGGTTCCACACCAATACGAGAAGGAACTTCTTCCCAGTGAGGGTGACAGAGCTGGAACAGGCTGCCCAGGGGAGTTGTGGAGTTTCCTTCTCTGGAGACATTTAAAACCCTCCTGGATGTGTTCCTGTGCGACTTGGTCTGGGTGATCCTGCTCTGGCAGGGGGATTGGACTAGATGATCTTCCGAGGTCCCTTCCAATCCCTTGTGATTCTATGTAGATGGCAGGGTCTGTGCTTCCAACAGAATCTATGGGATTTGGGATCCTCCTGGATTATTTTTCTTTAAAGTAGCCTCTGCAAATCACCTGGCTTCTGAAATGGTGAACATTTGTAGTGTGTGAAAACCCAACACGATTGTACTGGTTTTTCAGAACCTCTCACTCTAAGTGGAGCTCTGACAGTTGCTTTACTCTAACAGTTGCCTTTCTCTGCTTTGAAAGTTTTAAAGTGACAGTTTAAAGTGTGCCAGTGAGCTGGCACTTGTATTTTGCACAGGACCAGCCATTAGTTGGACAAACCCTGCTGGGCCTGCAGGAAAGTGTCTAATGATCCGCAGCATCAGTACAAACTGGGAAATGTGTTCTGCTTTTGGCTTACTACAGTCAACCACTTCCACTCTGTGGACCTTCTCAGGCTGCCTCCAGCTGTTTAAATGTGTACCAATGTGTACTAGAGCAGTCAAAATCCTGCTGGGCTGGTAGGACTGCCTGTGTTACGGGAATTCAGGATTGCATGCCCCTAGCACCTACTATAGATGTGATTCCTGTTCTCTTTGAATTGGTGCTTTGCATATGTGATACTTTCTGTTGAGTAGGGCTACCTACATTAAAGAAAATGGAGCTGCACTCGGCACAGTATGACTTCCTTGACTGACTTATACTACCCCGTGGTCTCTTTAAGGAGATTTGGAAAAGCAATTTCCCTTTGTCTTCATTTATGGTAATATCTCAGAAACGGGGAAAACACAGACAGAAATTAGTTTCTTTCTTTCCTGTTTTTATCAGTGTCCTTTTTGTAGAAGATACCGGTGATTGGCAGCTTTCAGAATGGAATCACTGGCAGGGATATGAGACTGTTATCAAACATTTAAGTGTAGAGTTAAATCACTGCAGCCACCTGCAGTTTTGAAGACAACGACTCTGCTTATGACAGGCATGGAGGCTGAAACGTGAACAGCGCTTTAGCATCATGAAGATGATCTCAAAGAGCCATTTATTTTAAAAAGTTTGCTGTTATCAGCATTCTTTGCAGGGCTTCCTAGATGAGTGAAAAGATACGGTTTCTGTAAAAGAGATGTGGTTTTTGTAGTGTCAGGAAATACATAATAATGCCTCTGTAACAGCACTTAAAGAGTTCTGATGCACACACTACATTTTTTGAAAAATATTTTTTAAAAATATTTTAAAGAATGTTTTAAAATATGTCTGCACCAAGAGGTAAATTCCATCCAAAATGTTAGCTCGTCCTTGGCTTGTAGCAAAGCACACAACTATAAACATTGGAAAAAGTACCCTAGGTTTTCTAGAGTAGCAGCGTTTCTCCTTTGCCTTTGTCTTCCTCCAGCTCCTGCTTGCTATATTCAACATTGGTCTAAATGTCATTGATTTTTCTTAAATGCTAATAACTTCAGTGCTACTAAGTAGTCCTACAGTTACAGGAACTCATGGGGGTTTGCAGACCTGCGTGTAACTTAATGCTATCATCACCGTGTGCAGTTGTGTGCAGCTGTGCTGCTACAGCCTTTTTCAGGTGTGTCAATAGACTAAGGTGCCAGAACAGCCCTGGAGATCTGTCCCTGCTTTGCTGTGCCGTAGGTGAGGTTAGGAAGCAAACAGCACTGGGTCTGCGATTGTGTATCTCATGGCACAGGCTGGCCCCAACAGCAGTGATGCTGCTCAAGACTAACTTCTGTAAAAACACTGTTGTTCCCTTTCAGTCCAAGCAAGAGTTGGAAGCAAAAGAGATGCCTATTTGCCTTGAGTCATAAATAGGAACTATGTTGGTGGAAATTCCAGGCTCTTCACCGCAAACGATGTCTAGGAGAGCAACACCGAACAAGTCAGTAGGCAGTCACTTTTAAACCCTCCTGGGGATGAACTCTGTGTTGAAGAAAAGCTGCAGATGCTCTACAGGAGGTGTTTGAGTAGAAAACATCTTTCCCATAACAGTGTATCTGCACTGCAGAGTAGTACTGACCAGTAAGGAGTCAGCTTCTGAGCTGAACAGAATGGATGGCAGGTCCTCCAGTAACTTCAGGATGTTTTCACAGATTCACAGAGTTATTGAGGCTGGAAAAGACCTCTAAGATCATCAAGTCCAGCCTGTGAGCTAACATCACCACAGTCACCTAGACCGTGACACTAAGTGCCACATCCAGTCTGTCCTTAAACACCTTCAGAGATGGGGCTCCACCACCTCTCCAGGGAGCTCATTACAGTGTCTGATCACCTTTTCCATGAGGAAGTGCCTCCTAACATCCAACCTAAACCTTTCCTGGTGCAGCGTCAGGCCCTGCCCTCTTGTCCTATCACTAGTTGCCTGGGAGAAGAGCCTGACTCCCACCTGGCTACAACTTCCCTTCAGGTAGTTATAGAGAGGGATAAGGTCCCCCTGAGTCTCCTCCAGGCTAAACAACCTCAGCTTCTTATAAGACTTTCCCTCTAGTCCCTTCCCCAGCCTCATTTCTCCTCTGGACCAGTTCCAGCCCCTCAATCTCTTTCTTGAAGTGAGGGGCCCAGAACCACCCCCAATAGTCAAGGCGAGGACTCACCAGTGCCCAGTACAAGGGGAGAGTTACATCTCTAATCCTGCTGGCCGCACTATTGCTGATACTAGCCAGGATGCCTTTGGCCTTTCATGCCACATGGGCACACTGCTGATTCCCATTCAACCCATTGTCACCCAGTGCTCCCAGCTCCCTGTCTGCCAGGCCACTCATCCCCCAGTCTGTAGCTGCAGGGGGTTTTTGTGGCTGTAATGTAGGACCCTGCTCTTGGCTCTGTTAAACCTCATCCCTCTGCCCATTGACCCAGCCTGTCCAGATCTCTCTGTAGCATTTTCCTCCCCTCCAGCCGATCGACACTCCCCCCCAACTTGGTGTTGTCTGTGAGTTTTCTAAAGGGAGACTCGGTCCCCTTACCCAGGTTATCGGGTAAAGGTGTTGATTAGAACTGAGACCAGTACTGATTCCTAGAGGACACCACTGGTCACTAGACACCAACTGGATGCGGTACCATTCACAGCCACACTTGGTGCCCTGTCATCCAGCCAGTTTTTAACCCAGCGGAGTCTGTACCCATCCAAGCCATGGGCTGCCAGTTGGCTCTGGAGAAGTGAGTATATTAGTCTTAGCTTTGTGTTTATCAAATGTCTACCACATTTTTAGGAAGAGGAAAATTTGCTGCATTGTCCCCTGACATAGAGGTGGAAGAAAATCAGGATGGGGGGAAGTCTGCTGTAGGCTGTATGGAAGTCTTAAAATACAATTTGCTTTTGCAGGACCCATTCACTGTGTGAGGATGCCTCTTCAGAACTGCAGAGAGTCATTGCTGTGGAGGGAGGACACGTATCTGAATCCCAGACGAGCTCATTCACGGGCAGAGGAGCAATGGCCAGGTAACGTGCCAATACCACTTCAAGCATTAAGATTACAGTTTGGAGGTAAAGTAAGAACAACTGTCACTTTCCAAAGAAAAAGAATGGAGTCCAGCTGAAGAAAGTTTATGCAGAGTTTACACTTTTGACCTCGATTCTGAACTCATTGCTTACTCAGTGCTACTAAAAACCTTAGAATCGCAGAGATGAGCTCACACCACACAAGAAGGTAAATTATCAGATCTGGAAGGCCACTGAACACTGATGGAACGCATGAAGCAAGGCCAGTGTTTGGTTCCGGCTGATAGCTGATCAGTGTTTGTTTCTTATAAACTTATTTATAAATACAGGAATTTATAGGAAACATACATTTCTATATGTTGTTCCCTCATTTGTGGATGGCTCTGGCAAGGGAGGAGGCAGGGGCTCTTGTGTTTGGGAGTGCAGGAATTTCTCTCAGATTTTAGAATCCAGTTGTGTTTATAATGGTTTGGGAGCCCTAGTCAGCAAAACTGAAGTCAACCCTTTGCTTAAGTCGTTTACTGGGACTGAAACACTAACCTGAAGCAGAGCTTATTGTGCCTGCTTTAAGTATTTCTAGATGAGACTACAGAGCTTCGTCTTCTGATACCACCATTAAACACACTATAAACTTAGTTGAATCAACTGTATTTCAAGGAGCAAAGAAAAAATTAATGTAAAACTAGAGTAATTTAAAGAGTTTTGGTTACATTTTCAGCCTTTTGAATGGTGGAGGATAAACTTGCATTTCCCTGTTTTGATGTCAGGCAGTGACACCACTGTGAGAAGTTGGTTTTAGGTGGGAAACATATGCAGATTCTCAAGGAGCAAAGACAACAACGTTTGATGGACTTCACTGAGTTTCTTACTTTGAAATAGAAAGGACAACAAAAGGGAAAATAATATAGCTGTGTTCCTCACAGGGTATCACGATTTGTCGTATCTGTGAGGTCATGGGCCACAAGACGTCTGCACCGTGAAGAGCAAAGACCTGATTCTTTCCTAGAACGTATCCGAGGGCCGGAGTTCGTAGAGGTGTCCAGTAGGCAAGCTAACATCCGCTCCTTCCTGGGTATCCGTGAGCGGCCTGGGGGAGTAAACAGGTAAGAAGATGTGTTTATACCTTAAACGAAGATGACTGAGGTTATGGCATTTTCTTAGTGATTAGGATATAAGTTTTATTTTAAGAAGAGGATTAGGAGCTTAGCTTGGGAGATGAACGGAGTATCTAATGCTGCCTAGGATTACAGCAGACTTTCTCTTTCCCTCTCAAACACACTGTGGTGAAGAACTTGAAGTAAAAGATCTCGGTTCTGTGGCTGCAGGCAGAATGGAATATTATCATACTGCTACCGATGCAACTTCAAGTCGCTGAACAGCTCTCTGCTAAGAATGAATGCAATTTCTATTCCAAGGAGCTAGGCTGTCTCCAGTCGTGTTTTTTCCTTGTGGTGTTATGCACGTTATCTGCAGGTGTTAGGAAACTCCAAAGTTGTGCAGGATGTGTCCTTGCTTCGTCTCACCTGCTCAGGAGTTTAGCTACTGACGTTACAGGTTTCTGGTGCAGAAGTGGGAAAATCTTTGGGCTCCTGACTTGACTTGTTAGCATGTGCTTATTTTTTGGTGTGGAATTCAGGTTCACTCTTACCTTAATTCTTTTCTAATAAAATAACAGAGGTTTGCAAGAGAAACATTTATGTGTTTGCAGTCTTTTGACTTGATGAATTAATATTTAGAAGTAGTTTTGAATTTAACTGCAGCTAAAATAGGAGAAGTTGATTTTCTGTTTGGCATTGTGCTTTGAGGGATAGGCTCTCAGATTTTCTCACAGTTGAAGGTTGGTAGACAAGCAAGCAATAGTTCGATTTGCTTCAAAATTTCAGCTGGTAATTCAGATTAAAGCAAAAACCTTTGAAAGGCTGCGCTTGATACACATTACCCTGATGTGAAGGGTAGGTGTCAGGAGGATAGGGCCAGGCTCTTCTCAATGTCATCTAGTGATAGGACAAGGGGCAGTGGGTGTGAGCTGGAACAGAGGAGGTTCCATATAAATATCAGAAGCAACTTCTTCCCAGTCAGGGTGACAGAGCTGTCACCCTGAGAAAGGGGCTGCTTAAGGGAGTTATGGAGTCTCCTTCTCTGGAGACATTTAAAACCCGCCTGGATATGTTCCTGTGTGACTTGGTCTAGGTGATCCTGTTGTGGCAGGGGGATAGGACTAGATGATCTTTCGAGGTCCCTTCCAATCACTAATGATTCTGTGATCGTGATACAGCACACTTGCATGTAACAAGAGAAAATCATTAAGTGTAAATCCAGGTAAGTGTGGGAATTTGAGCAATTAGTTTGCTTTGTGCTTTTATTTTTGTTGTTGATAAGGTGAAGATATATATATAAAATTATACTTTGGTAAATATATATTATTTTGCTTGTGTGATGAAATCTTTATGGAGGTAATTATTAATTTTGAGGAGTAACAAATAGCAAAAAGAGTAATAAGAGAAACTGTACATAATATTAAATTATCTTTCTTAAGTGACAACACTGTTCTGTTTTCATCTGATTTCTGAATGAGAAGGTGTCGGAGCAGTACTTTGTTTTACAAGTGAATTACACTGTCATTGGTGTTGTTCCAGGTGGTGAATGGAGTCCTATATAAACAGCTGACATTTCTAATATTCACTGTTAACAGTGACATTTAGGAAAAACTTTAGTATCTGTTTTCCTTCTTTGCCCTGCTTTTTGCTAGTTCTCTTGCAAACATATTACTGACATTATTGTCAATGTATAAAATACAGTTAGCTCCCAATTAGCCCATCGTTTCTTGTTCAAATATGCACCTTTTAAAGTAGAAATTTACAATAAAAACAGATTTCACCTAATAGTTGGTTTGTTCATGAAAATTACATTACTGCATGGATGAAGGAATTTGTGAATATTCCACATCAGTTTTCCACATTCGTTAAGCTCCAACTGCATAGCTTTTCAATGTCTTGGGTTCTACCACAAGTAGCTGGGCAAAGAATTTTATCTAGTTCGTCCAGGTTGCTGTCTAAGTTGGCAATGTTAATCTACTTTGTCAATTTTACTAAGAGTTGTTTACTTCAGTGTAAAATCTTGGACAAGGTTTTATTATTAACAACCACAGACTGTTTGTTATAGGCCAGGACCTGTGGACTCCTGTGGCATTTCCAAGAAAATGTGGCATTTCCAAATTTAATTTAATCTGTAGTTTTCCAGAGAACAGATCACAAACATCAGATTTATATGAGTTTAAGAAAAGCAGGTGAAAGCTGCTGGTACTCAATTTAAATCTAAAGCAGAAAAAAAAGCTTCAAAATTGAAAAACTATAGAAGCCAAAACTAAAGAAATTTAATTTAATTTAATTTAATTTAATTTTATTTTATTTTATTTTATTTTATTTTAAAGAATGAGCCTGTATAAAACCTGATGCCTATCAAGCAGCTCTAACACTCCCAACAACTTGCAAATGCCTTAAAATCTCTCTTCTCTTTATGTTTTGTGACAGAAAGAAAACCACTTCAAAGCTGTTGTCTATTCCTTTAGACAGTTGGGATGCAATAAACCCCTGATGATAAAGGGTGTGTTATCACTTAGAACTGTAACAGTGTGAATGGTCCATCTATACAGCCACAAATGACAGGGCTCCTAGACACCGAGCATTATCGCTCATCACAACTTCAACCATCAGCAGACCAAGGGACAAGTAAATTCTCATTCTGCATACAGTGCCCCTTGGGAAAAGCTCAATTCTATTAATTTACTTGTGGCAGTGAAAGAACATTTGTCAAAGTGCCTGGAAGCAAACCAGCAGACTGTTGACTTAATTATGCCAGACAACAGAGCCAGCATTTTAAAGTTGTGAAAGACAGCAATTTTTCACACTTTACCTTCCCCTTTTTTTTCTTCATAGCCATACTCAACCAATTCAAGTGATGTAAAATATGGAATTTTAAATATTTATATATTATCATTGTGTCTCCTGTAAATGTTAAAAAAAACCCCCTAATTTTACTAAGGGTTGTTTATTTCACTGTAAAACCTTGGATCCTTGTTGCCCCAATCCAATAATTTGTCATTTTAAAATTTATAAGGAAACATGTAAGAAAATATTTTAATTGCTGAACTATACTGTGCTTTAAAGGGACCAATAACAGAGATTTCACTCTGCATAGTATCTGAAAGCAAATAAAATACTTCAATTGACTAGTATTGTTATTAATTCTCCTCGGGGAAAGTGTTTGTCCTTGAATAAATAGCTTTGATTTCTTCCAGAACTCTATATTCCGTGTGATCCACCAGGTGTTTGAAACATCAATGTTTGTTGCCATGGAATTTATTTCCCTGCTGGGTCAAGCACAAGGAGAAATCCTGATTATAGAATGTAGAGCTGAAATCTAGAAACACGTTGAATACTCTATACAGACAACAAATGGGGAAAAAAATAATCCAAAAGACTGCTTACTGGAACACAAAAAATATTCCAGATCAAATTATCCAAAATCTCAGAAGCTTCCAAGAAAAGTCTTTATGCTATATATTTGCTTTGAAAAATCCTTCATGTTTTAGCCATGAGTGTTGATAATACCTCTGTTAGGTTTCTTTTTCACCCATGAAATTCCAAGGGAATTAAAACTTTGTTAACATTAACCTATTATTTTTCTAATGAAAGTCAAAAGACAGGAAGAAAGAAAAATTTGTACATCTACTATAAAATACAGATTCCATCTTTGCCACAGTAACGGTCAGTTTTAATGTCATGGAAAAGCTACGAGACTAAAACAGGACAGCTTCACTGTTAGACTGCAATTAGTACTTTCAAAGTAAAAATGTTAAGTCATGAAATTTGTAGTCATTATTAGGCATATAAACCTTTCAAAGTTAAATAGTTAAATGTGATACTTGGTCTGCATACATCTGTAAACATGATAGCAGACAACTATGAGTTAGTATCAAAAAAAAAGAATTTATGATGGTGTGGTCACGATTTATTAATGTTTGTGATTGGCAAAGTTTCATTATTAAAACCAATGGTAAGCCTTGAAAAGGATTTGTGAGCAATGAGAAGCTTAGAAAAGTGTCTGCAGCTAGTTTCATTACTGTGACTTTGGCCAGTGAAATAGTACCATAGCTGCCCACCTTATTCTTCTGCTGATCTGTAACCTCCATCCAATATTTTTCAAATTATTATACTACCTTCCTGATTCTAATCTTTTATAACAAGCATTTATTATAACATATAGACAAGAAGTGGCTACAGCACATGAAATAATCACTGGAGACTACCTCGAATCAGTTTTCAGCTTTAGAATTTGCATAGATCTACCTGAAGGTTAATTTGAAGTTCAGTCTCTCATAGTTTGTCCTTCCTGTCCTTAAGTTTTGAACAGAATACAAAGACTTTCTGTCTTGCTAGCTAAAAGCATCACTGATATTTTTGTTTGGTTGGTTTGGAACAAGGATAATTGGTGTTAATTTGTAATGACCTTCCATGTTCCTTATCTATTAGCATGGTTGATGACTAAGCAAATATGAAATGTGGAGTTATGCATTACTAATTTAATCTGCAGAGAGAGAGAGAGAGAAAGACACTGAAGGTGTGGCATATTGAGACACAGTAAGTCTTGTAGGTCACTCATTTGCTGTAGCCAGCCACCAGTATTACCATCAGATAAGTATTGCCATCAGAAGTAGTATTACCATCAGATACAATCTCAGATAGAGCTGGTGTTGGTAGTCAATTTCTTACTGTAAAAAGCAGATACATCCAAGCCTATTAGTCAGTTCTACTTACATTTTTGTGTTGATGTTTCGCAGCTGCATGATCTAATGGGTTGAAGAGTGCGGGAAGTCATAAACTACCTAGAAGCATTCCTCAGTGCCTGCCTTTTAACAATAACATCTGAAGTTAAAACTGTTATAGGTACTTTGAATATGTAGAGGCATTATTATTTCTGCAAGAGGCAAACGGACAATGAAAAGGACTTTCTAGATCCTCCAAAAGGACCTCCTATGTACATTTAATACTCAATGAATTATATTAGAAGTAAAAAAAGACTTGGCTGACAAATGTTTTACACAAGCCTAGTATGTAATAAAAACTGGATCAATAGAACAGTGTGTGTTTTAACAATCATGTGTTAATAGTAAAATAATTTGAATATTTTAGAAATATGGGAAGGTAAGCATATTTCATAAGGAGATGTTTCAAACTCAGTTTCACAAAAAGGAGTTATCAAGTGAATATAGCACAGTAGCTAGTAAAGGCAGTTATTTCACTGAGACAAGAAGTTATGTAAAGGATTTACTCCCTCAAAGGTCACACATTTCCAAAAAGAGAAGAAAATATTGATGAATGACAAAGAAAAACCTCAGCAATGTCTTTTCCCCATTTTAGTGTTTGTTGAGAGTTCAACCAAACAAGAGTTAATCAGAATTCCAGATCCTCAAGTAGGACTTCATAACATGTAGTGGGAGGACACTCACCTTAAGGGTAGAGAGAGAATTTCAGAAAATATGGCCTCTGATAAAGACTGATAAATACGTGGCACAAAACCTCAAATATCCTTCAAGATTTTATGCATTCGAACATAGTGTGGTTTGTGATTTTTTTATGGTACACTTTCTGGAGTAACGGTTGAAGGCTAGGACAGAGCAGGACAAGTGTTAGTTCTAGAAATGTGTGGGCAACCGGATCAAACCCTATCCAGTGTCACGTTGCCAATACTACAAATGCCTTACCTTAGGTGTCTAAATCTGCATCTGAATCCAGGTCTGCCTTGCTAGAACTGCAGTCAATAGAACATGATACAGAATGGAGTCTGAAGAAACAGACCTGTTTTCTGAGGGTAAAGTCTGTGACCATCGTGATACATTGATACTCAAAATAAGTACCTAGTTCATTGATTATGGTAAATTATTCCAAAGACTATTGAATGAGAATAATATATGTCTAAGTCTTTGAAACTTTTGTTGAATTTTAAACATCACATTCAGCTATACGCTGTAAAACAAGAGCGATGCGTCATAGCGAAAATAGTGTGATCTGCTATTGAGGCTAAAGTCAACAAAGGTCTATCTGATTTACTGTAGAGAGAAAGGAAAGATCTGTAATGAATGGAAGAAAACACCACAATGAAAAAATCGAGCAGGACAGAAGATCTTCCTTTTGCTTTCAGGTCGGTTCCAGTTGCTTGTTTGTGGTAACATATGCCAAAAGTACATTGAAGTAAATAGTAGGAAACTATGATAGACTGATCTAGTAGGTTACATTACATTTACAGCATACTGGAAAGATTTTAGAACTGTAGGATGCTTGCCAAGATCATGGCAAGATCTTCAGGTGAGTGAAAATAAATTGACATAGGTTCTGACAGCTGACGGGAACTAGCAGCTGCTCTGAAGCCTGACAAATTGGCAATTTCAAAATGTTTAGTATCAGAGATCTACAGAGATCTTCTAGCAGGCTGAAGTGGCATCTGGGAACCTCAAAATCAGCATCAGGGTCAGCAGAATTAGAAGTGTGGAAAATTATGGATAATAATATGAGGTTTTAGCTGCTATTCTCAGAAATAAACAAACTGAAGAGAGGAATTCAGTTTGAAATACTGAATGGAAAACAGTCAACCATGATATACTGAAGAAAAAAATTATTAAGGTGTTTACTGATATTAAATAAACTCCTGATTTTAAATCTTACATGTTTAAAATTATCTCAGTATAGTCATCTCTTTCTCACAACCAGCCAAAGAAAATGGGCTATTTATATACTCATTTGCAATGATTGCTGTTGAGGAGATATAGAAACTATACTGAAGAATCTTTCAAGATTCAAAAACACCAAGGTGTGAGCTCTACCAATCAGCTTTGATTATCTCACAGAATCATAGAGTCATTAGTGATTGGAAGGGACCTCGAAAGATCATCTAGTCCAGTCCTCCTGCCACAACAGGATCACCTAGACCAAATCACAAGTCACAGGAACACATCTAGGCGGGTTTTAAATGTCTCCAGAGAAGGAGACTCCACAACTCCCCTGGGCAGCGCATTCCAGTGCTCTGTCACCCTCACTGTGAAGAAGTTCCTTCTCATACTTATGTGGAACCTCCTATGTTCCAGCTTAGACCCATTACCCCTCATCCTATCACTAGATGACATTGAGAAGAGCCTGGCTCCATCTTCCTGACATCCACCCTTCAAATATTTATAGATATTAATATTTATAAACCCCTCAGTCTCCTCTTCTCCAAGCTAAAGAGACACAGCCTCTCCTCATAAGGGAGGTGCTCCACTCCCTTCATCAGCCTCGTTGCTCTACACTGGACTTCCTTGAGCAGCTCCACATCCCTCTTGGACTGAGGGGCCCAGAAATGGACACAGTACTCTGATCCAGAAGGGGGATCTCATCCATGCCAGCAATACTATGGAGTGTTGAATTGGCATTTTTAGGTTTTCTCGCTGTAAAGAGTCTGTATGAAAGAGGTAAGCTTGAATTATGCAATGTTAGTGAAACTGGAGAAATTTAGAAAATAGTGCAACACGATATATAAACATTGCCATAAGCAGTCATCTCTAGCCCTACTGCAAAAAACTACTTTAATGTAAGTGTTAATATTGATCAATCCTACCAGTTATATTTTTATCAAATATTTTTATCAAATTTTAAGCACTGAACAGACACGACGTATTAATTCTGCTGTTAACATAAGCCATTAGTGTTTAGTTTTATTCTTTTCTTGTTTTACCAGTCGAGATTTCCTTTTTATTTTTTTTCCATTTGTGATCTCTGACACAAAAACACTACTGTCACAGGTCACAGGTTAAGTTTTGTGTGTCTGATCCCTGACCTGACATGATAACTTAGGGAAGCAGTCAGGTATCCCTTGCGATGGTGATATAGCAGGTCTGTGTGGCTGTGGAACTTCCTCTTTCTCCTGGGCTGGTGTCCAGGATAACTTTTGATTGTCTGTTGCTAACAACATTGGACTGCCTGGTAACGCCTTTGATCCACAGGTTTTTTAATTAATCTTTCCCTCTCTCTCAATCTAGTCCTCTGGGGCTAGAACAATTTTATCTTCAATCTATTTCCTCTCCTCCTCTCTCTCCTTTTCTTTCCTTTTTTTCCCCCTTTCTTTTCTCCATTGGTCATGAAAGGAGGGAGGAAAGGAAGATGAGATTGTTTTTGCTTCCTGTTTCTTGGAAGAATCTTTGCTCTTGGCTTTACAAGTGTTTGCGACCCTCAACATCCAGCTACCACTGTCTGGTTTTGCTTAATTCCTTCTTTCGATCTGTTCTTCTTGTTCTTTGTTAGTAAAACATGTTATCACTCTCCATTACTATAAATGTGTCCTTAGTTTTTTGAGTTTTGAAGACCCTCATAGATCTAAACCAGGACATTGTAATATTGTTGTAACACACACTTTAAGATACGTTCTAATCCCTTGAAAATCCATGGCCTTATTTCACTATCAGCACTGTTATAATAGACCAGTATCAAAACAAGTGATTTGTGATACTTGCTCTCAGTTATCACCATTTTCTCATTAAACTGTACAAATGAGTGCACCCTCAGCAAGTTTGCTGACGACACCAAGTTGTGTGGCGCAGCAGACACGCTGGAGGGCAGGGATGCCATGGAGAGGGACCTGCACAGGCTGGAGAGGTGGACACAAGCCAACCTCATGGAGTTCAACAAGACCAAGTGTAAGGTCCTGCATCTGGGTGAAGGCAATCCTAAGCACAAATCCAGGCTGAGCAGCAACTGTCTGGAGAGTAGCCCTGAGGAGAGGGACTTGGAGGTGCTTGTGGATGAGAAGCTCAACATGAGCCAGCAGTGTGCACT
>JAOXOE010027404.1:0-18497 GCA_028565055.1 Phoeniculus purpureus | reverse complement strand
GGACCTTGAAAGATCATCCAGTCCAATCCCCCTGCCACAGCAGGATCACCTAGACCAAGTCACACAGGAACATACCCCGGCCTCAGATGTGAACGAGGTGGAGTAAGCAAGTGTAAAGCAAAACCATAACTTTTTCAAGAGTTACAAGGAGAAAACTGTTAGCTTGCAGTCAACATACAAAGCGGTTAACGTGCCGAATGAAGATACGATATTACTAGCTAAATCTGATGATCGATCTTCCGAGGTCCCTTCAAATCCCTAATGATTCTATGATTTCACTGAGACTTCATCAAGATATACTTGGACAGAAAGAGCATTAAGGGACAAATAACACAGAAATTACCAACTAAGGAGCAGCACTTCAGGAGGAGATATGTGGAATAAAATAGAATAGACTGAGCATAAGCAGAATTACAAAATAAGCTCTGCTAGTGTTTGTACAGAGAGAGGCTGCACAGACAGCTCTAGTTGGGCAATTATTTCTCTTTCTGATACAGCCACACCGCTATGCACACAATACTGTAAATGCACTGCTAATCTGCAGTCAGAGAGTGATAGCAAGGATGCAGAACACTGAAAAGATAATCGACAATGCAGGAGCAGTAAGCGTGATAAAAATTAGAAGGCATATTCAGCATAAAGGAACAGGTAGGAGAAACGAGTAAATACCTATCAGAGGAAAAAAATACTCTTGAACCAGTACGGTGGGGCTTTATAAACACATAGGGGGAGCTCATGAAAACAGGATATAAAGTAGTTACTGTCAGAACATGAAGAAATGGCCCTTGAAGTATGAAATGAAAAATAAGCCTAATGAAATGCAAGCACATTTAGCGAGGGTAATTGGGTTGTGCTGCAGAAAGGAAGACAACAGGGTCACCATCTTGGAAAGTGTTTACAAAAGAACTGAAGAGGAGCCGAGGGGGAGTTTAATGAGTACTGTGTAGAAAGTCATAAATAACTCTGAAGCTGTTGGAACCGAGTCATTGAACCAGACTCTCCTTCCAACCCCATCATTCACAAATGCAAGCGCTGAATTGTGAACTACTAAGAAAAAAGAACTTTCCAAAAGTGTGTAAAATTGTCAGAAACTTAGGGAAGACAAAATCTGGGTAAGACCAGAAGACAGTGTATTATGGACGTCAGTCCTGGCTCCACTGAGTAGAGTAATATGGCAAAATGACAGGCAGTTCAAGAGTCAAAGAGCACAACAACAACCACGAAACAGCTTTCATTGAAATCAAATAGTAAGTTCCACCTACATATAAATCCAAATACCCACAGTAAATCTTTTAATTTAATTGTAATAAAATCCACAGCCAAACATGCATGGCTACCGAAAGCAAATGAGGCATTGTCAGGAGGTTAGTCAAACTCGAGATGTGGCTTTCATTACTTTCACAGAATCACAGAACATCAGGGACTGGAAGGGACCTTGAAAGATCATCTAGTCCAATCCCCCTGCCAGAGCAGGATCACCTAGACCAAGTCACAATTTTCTGACTGTGGTCTATTTTCAGCTAGGAATTACAGGGTTAAAGTTCAATCCAGGAGATGAGTGACTAAAGAGAAAAGAGGTTTCTACACATCTTGAGGATCTGGCCTCACCTCTAGTTCTTTTTGCTTCAAATTAAAGAATGAGGAAAATGGTTTCATGGAGCCATAATCACTTCACGCTGATGCACGGATGTTCTTGGGCAAGTGACTTGTCCATACTAATAGGTCATGGCTTGTAACAACAGAGATCAAATATCCTATGGGATGATCCAGATCTTATTGCTGCCTACAGCTGCCTGAAATAAAGTCGTAGAGAGGTGGGTGTCCGTCTCTACTCACAAGTCACAAGCGATAGGACAAGAGGCTTCAAGTTGTGCCAGGAGAAGATGAGGTTAGACATTAGGAAAAACTTCTTTATTAAAAGAGTCTTTATTAAAGGCTGCCCAGGGAAAGGGTTGAATCCACACCCATGGACGTGTTTAAACAGTATCTCTAAACCTTGCATCATTTCGAGGTAGGCAGCTGGGCTGATGGTTGGACTCGATGATCTTTGAACGTCTTTTCCAACCTATGATAATACAATTCACAGAAAAAAGAAATCCAAGAACACTAAACCAATAAAACAACAAACTTTAAGCTGTTTAAGAAGTATAAAAAAAAGAACTTAAAGGGAACCCATAACAATGGAAAAACCCCAACTGTTTCCCCAACTGTCCAAGACAGAGACAGAAAAGGGCAACGATAAAACAACACCCCCCCAAAGTTTAAACCAAAGCCTAGCACTCAATGCAATGTTCTAGACTCAAAAATATTTAGGGGTTTTCTTAGCACTGTATTTACCACTGGTCACAAACTTCTATCTTCCATTCACTGCAGTAAGTCACTCCACAAATAAAAGGATTTGTGGAGTAGATCTATAAGGAGAAAGTGCCAGAAATTACTGTACTGCCAGGAACCACGACGAGGCTGCATCTGTCATTCTTCGGCAGGTTATTAGACAATCTCCTGTCACTGCTATTTGAGTATAACTCAGCCATTTACAGTACAGTAACCACTTCATGGGTGGAAATGGTACAACCTGGTGAGGGTTGTTTTGCTTTCGCAATCGGCGCATGGCGAGCATTTTCTGTAGTAGCAAGTGAAGTCACATAACAGCTTCACAGGGAAATATGGGATCTATGAAGTGTTAAGCTTATAGCACACCCAGCCCCAAGACCTTCAGTCTATTTCCACGAGACAGTATTGTGCACAATATAACAAACCTAGGGGCAATAACTACGTCTGAAAACATCTTAGAAGAACAGCCATAAGTGTAATTAATTGCACAGGAAATACTCTCAGCAACAACTGTCTTTTATTTCTCAAGTATTGATTTACCTTTTCAACAGAGAGCGGTGTATTTACCTTTCTTTGGGAAATTCAAGCTGCCATACAGCAAAGAGCACTACAGAATTATCTGCCAAAATCGTGTGTGCTAATAATAAGCATTTTCCAGCCCCTTCAACAGCAGAGATTGAAAAGCATTTCTTTAAAACTATGTAATGTCGCGTGGAAAGTTTAGAATCTGTTTTTAAAAAGTTTTCATGTATATAGTTTTACCACTCTAATTGTTGCTACCATGCCTATGCCTCTCCCAGAGCGTGTTTGCTAGTCATAAAGTACCGGGACCACCTTCACAGTCATCTTAGCAGGTTTGCATTGAATTAATGTCCAACAGCAAACAATTAAAGAAACCGTAACACCGCTACCCTGAATCACAGAACATCAGGGATTGGAAGGGACCTCTAAAGACCATCTAGTCTATCCTCCCGCCACAGCAGCATCACTTAGACCAAGTCGCACAGGAACATATCACCAAATCACAGAACATCAGGGATTGGAAGGGACCTCGAAAGATCATCCAGTCCAATCCCCTGCCAGAGCAGGGCCACCTAGACCAAAACACACAGGAACATACTACAGAATCACAGAACATGATGGATTGGGAGGGACTTCAAAAGATCATGTAGTCCAATCCCCCTGCCAGAGCAGGATCACCAAGACCAAGTCACACAGGAACATATGCAGGCGGGTTTTAAATGTGTTCAGAGAAGGAGACTCCACAACCCTCTGTGGGCAGCACCTTCTAGTGCTCTGTCACCCTCACTGTGAAGAAGGTCCTTCTGAGATTGATGTGGAACTTCCTACGTTCACCCATTGCCCCTTGTCCTATCACTAGATGACATTGAGAAGAGCCTGGCTCCATCCTCCTGCCACCCGCCCTTCACATATTTATAGACATTAATGAAGTCACTCCTCAGCCTTCTCTTCTCCAAGCTGAAGAGACCCAGCTCCCTCAGCCTTTCCTCATAAGGGAGGTGTTCCCCTTAATCTTCTTCCTGGCTCTGTACAGACTGAGCAGTTTTAAATTTAGAGAGATTTTAAATCAAAACAATAGTTTCTGATTTGCTGAAGCACAGAAAGTAATAGAGAAAAACAATCGTAATAATTTAATACAATAAAGAATGTGAACTTGCTGCTTTTTTTAAAAAAACTGGTTTTTGAAGAGGACTGGATGAAGGACGAACACTGCAAAATTTAAATGGGTTCTTTTTCCAACACGATCAGCATTACAACAGTGAGAGATGAGAATCTGCTCAAAAGCTGGCTTATCTTGTTTTATCTTCGGTGAAGGTATAGAGGGGAATATCAAAGACATGATTAATAAATTGGCTTGAACTCCTAGCAATGAATATGGGTCGAGAACACTATTTCTTATATTCTGTATGTCTAGTTCACATGAATATTTGAGTCCTTGTAGTGTCATGTGTCAGTGCCCCCACTTGATTCTCACTTAGTGAGGGATAAAGTACTACATCAAAATGTCGGAAAGACTTTAATTTGGGGTTGAGCGATGAATTGTCCTCTTTCTACCTCAGACTTCTAAATCTTACGGCCAAGCAAGTAGCTTGGCTGTCAGACATGCCCAGGAAATAGTAACTGAGCAGAGCATAAATTCCAGTTCCGCGGTTACTTCAAAATAAGAAAGTTTAAAACGAACAAACATGAAAGCCATCAATGGCATTTACTTATAACAGTAGTGACAAATGTCGTGGATCCAGAAATTGCTGAACTATCAGGCAATGTACTAAAGCTGAGTTTCTGAATTCAAACAACATTCTTCTACCTGGACAGTAGGAAAAGTTTTTCACAGAAAGTGCAGTCAGAGTTTGGAACAGGCTGCCCAGGCAGGTGGTGGAGTCACCATGCTTGGATGTGATTAAAGGTCGTTTAGATGTGGTGTTAGGGGATATAGTTTAGGGGTGAACTTTGTAGAGCAAGGTTAATGGTTGGACTCAATGATCCCAAGGGTCTTTTCAACCTAAATGATTCTTATAATTCTATGATTCCATAATATGTGAGTTTATCATGATGAGAACAGGCAAACATATTTATTTTCCTCTTGATGCCTTAACCAGTTTGCTTACCTTTTTCTTCAACTATGGGACATCATCTTTGCAAAATCCTTTATACTACTTCAACTATATTAAGAAAACATAACCTCATTCCCAGTAATACATGAAATAACACAGTGATGCAACCAAAAATATTTCTAAGTCGGTTTACACCATTTATATTTGAATATCATAACACCCAGACTGAACATTTTCAAACGTGTTGCCACTGATGTCACTAGCAACAAAGCATCTAGCACCCGAGGGGATCCATGTCTACATTTTCTAAATCTGATTGTAAGTCTTCAGAAGAAAACTTATAGTTGATAGAATTGGCCAATGGAGGCAAGTGTTCCAATTCAGACTTAGAATACACTACAAGGAGATTCCAGTTTTGAAGTTCAATCAAGAATGAACGTTGAATGATCTTCTGATAACAGGGAGTAACTTGTAGGTGTCTTTGTTGGGTGAGCAGGACTCACAGGGGATCTGGCTGCATATCAGAGTCCTTTACTTTGGTTGTGCTTCATCCCCCCCCTACATCAGCATGACCCTTATCTCCTGTAATCTGCTTCCGAGCTAACAATGCAATAACGATGCCCCCAGTGTGATAACTGCATCCTGCTCAATACTGATTCAGGGGAAACAGATAACAGTTAAATAGCCAAGGGCTAAGCTCAAGTGCAAGTTTGGTATGTAAATGTGACCATGAATCACCTTATCCCTACCAAATGTCATCTAGTGATAGGACGAGGGGCAATGGGTGCAAGATGGAACATAGGAGGTTCCATATGAATATCAGAAGGAACTGGAACAGAGCACTGGAACGGGCTGCCCAGGGGACTTGTGGAGTCCCCTTCACTGGAGATGTTTAAAACCTGCCTGGACATGTTCCTGTGTGACTTGGTCTAGGTGATCCTGGTCTGGCAGGGGAATTGGACTAGATGACCTTTAGAGGTCCCTTCCAATCCCTAATGATTCTAAAATTCTGTGAAACAGGGGCTGCTCAAGACCCCTTTTAGCTTCATGGCAACTGGCTGCACACTAGGATCTTGCCTTGGACAGGGACGTCAGTCAAGGATATTCCTTGAGGCTGAGATTCCCTGCTGCAACAAATCCTTGGTGAGTGACTAGTAGCATCCAAAACTTCAAAGATTCGTTAAAGTAACATTGAAGATTAGCTGTGCACATATAGTATTTTTGATGTGAGGGTCTTCTGACCCAGTCCCCCATGCAGCAAATAATCCAGTATTCCTCTCCACATAATCTTGCTCAGAAGTCACATTTACCATTCAAACTCTGTTAAATCAGAGATTTATATATCCTGTGCGACTTGGTCTAGCTGATCCTGCTGTGGCAGGGGGATTGGACTAGATGATCTTTTGAGGTCCCTTCCAATCCCTAATGATCCTATGGTTCAATGATTCCATATCAATAAATATATATCCTTAGTTCATAACCCCACTACAAACAGACTCCTCAAAAAAGGTGATGCTCAACAGAAAACACCTAATGCAAGCCTTTGAAAGGGGAAAGAATCTTCTTCCTTTTCAGTTCATGGAAAATACACTGAGGTTAGAACGTGGAGCACTAAATGTTTGAAACGTAGCACTTTCCTGCATGTAATGACTTGAGAATGTTGTAGAAAGCAGGCAGCAAGAAATGAATACAAGGAAATACTCCTTAGCGCTAATTATCCTCAAATTTTTAGAAAATAATTAGAATGAAGAACATACTGCAGTGCTTATAACTGCACATTTTCTACCCAGAACAAAATCAAACCTAAAGCTGCTCCAAAGCTTTTCCATTACTTTCATTAATCTTCTCATATTAACTTTACAATTTCACTTACTGCAATGAATTGCTCTCATAGAATCACTAGAGATTGGAAGGGACCTCGAAAGATCATCTAGTCCAATCCCCCAGCCACAGCAGGATCACCTAGACCAAGCTGCACAGGAACATCTCCAGGCACTGTAAGTCCCACCACTGAGCTAACAGGCAGCTAATCACAGAATCATTAGGGACTGGAATGGACCTTGAAAGATCTAGTCCAATCCCCCTGCCAGAGCAGGACCACTCAGATCAAGTCTCACAGGAACACCTCCAGGCTAGCTGCGTGAGGCAATGTATGCCTCAGACACCCAAAAATTCCACCCTTTTTTTTCCACCTCTGTTGACCCAATAATTTAAAAACATCCAGCTAATTTTTCAGTATTTCCATGTGTTGGACAGCACAGCACAGCTCCAAACAAAAATTCAGTTGATAATGAAGAATCCTAGTGACAAATCTGATGAATGTTTAACCTGAGAGCTTGAACTCAAGGAGAGCTGCTTGGAAATGACCCTGCACAAAACGTTCCGCATCGCTATTCGCAAAGTCAAACTTTGGAAATTAAAATCTGAAGCCTGAACCTCCTGCTCTCGCCGTCTGCAGTACCACAGCTAATTGCTGATCTGCCATGTTTGCCTGCAAAACAGGGGCTTGTAATCCTGGCAGGGAAACAAGAGGCTCAGGAGAGTCTTAGCACCAGCCCAAGAGCTCACTGCTCTGCATTGGATGCTGCTATATAAAACACAGACTGCGTCTCCATTTCCAGCTGACAGCAGTCAGTTAGGCAGCAGCTGGAGGGCAGGATCATAGCTCTGCCTTCCTGCAGCAAAAAGGATGAAAGAAGATTACCTTCTGTCATCCTAATTCTTTTGGATTTTGACTTTTTCCTTCAACATATTCAGACATACGCTCTTGATAAAAGCAGATGGAGCTGAAATTTATTGATGCAAAACTCTCTGACAGTATTTACTGTACCATGGCTAGCTCACCCATAGCAGCGTGCCGCTGGTACCACAGAACCCACGAGGGAGCAATGAGGGTGTTGAAGAGCAAAAAGGAAAACCACTGCCAGTACTTCTGGGGATCCTGAACTGGGAAATGCTCCCAGGAATAGAACTGGGACCAGGCAGGGAGGCTGAAATGTCAAGTTTCAGTCTGCCAGTGAGCTGGTATGCAATTCCAGTTAGCATCACACGGTGACCACACATAAACAGGCTCTAAATGTGTAACATCAGAATATATTGGCTTAGCTAACAAGCCTTGAATATCTCAAGTGAGAACTGTGACAGAGACAGCTGCGGCTCAGGGGAGGATGGCACAGTGCCATGTTCCTCAGACCTTACATCGGGCTGTGGTCTCTGTGCATTTGGTTATCAATGTGTAGCTGCATCACGATTATTCTCCATGTTGTACGACGAGTTAACGTAGACAATGATGATTGTCACTGGTTGAGTCTGGGATGAAATTAACTAATTAATTTAGATAACGTGCTCATGAGCTGAAACAAAAGAGTTCACTTGCCACTTAATTAGTCACGGGCAAATAGGGACAGGCTCGATTTGGGGAAAAAAGACCCCAAAACACATTAAGTTCAACAAAACACAATTAACCAGCACTAAAACATAGAGAGATCAGTTACATGTTCTCACATGGCTGGGCCAAGGTTTGTTACCAACTTCACCTCATGGGGAAGAAACCCCTGGCAGTTCTTTCCATTGTGGAAAGGCGGCACTTTTTCTCCTTCAGGAGCCAAGTTCTCCGTGAGTTTTCACCCGGCCGCTCCAGGCTGCCTTTTACTTTCTCGGGGCTAGTGGTTACTTCAAGATGAAATTGCCTGCTCCCTGTGCTTAGGGCCAGTCCACTACTGTGGCACGTTCTCCACAGCCTGCAGATGGGACTCGTCCTTCACTGCACTACAACATGGTATTGAAGAAATGCTTCCCTGCTGATTTCTGAGGTTCCATGTGCTCACTCTCATCTCCATCATCATGTGCTCAGTCCACTGGTGTCTCCTGTCTCAGAATAGGGAGGTCCCCCAACAGGTCTCCATCTCCAGGCTAGAACCCCCCAGACTCAAACTACATAACTCAACCTTTATAAGGTACCACAATCTGTAGCAAGGGTTATGCTTATTTTCAGGCTCTCATGCGGCTTTTGTCATGCAACAGGTTAGGAAGCAGAGGCTTTAAAAGTGAACCTGATAATTACAGTTCCAAAGCCAGAGTTTACAACATCCACACAAAACGCAGTCATCAACGAGTTAAAATTAGCTGGACAGGCCACAGGTAGCTGTGAAGGAGAACAAATAACTGTGTTTTACAACAGTTTTACCTAAAGTACTAAGAATACTTCAAAAACCTTTTGAAGCCACTAAGATATTTACTTCCTTCTCATTTGATGATAGCGAGTAAAGTCTTACATACAGGAATAGTATTGTCTGTGATCTCACCATTTCTTCTATAGCAAACTAAGACTCACTGTTCAAGTTAAGAAAAGAAAAGCAGAAAAAAAACCAGAGAAGCAGATTCATGATCTGTCAGCATTCGGTCTCTCTCCTGCCAATGCACTACATTTTAAATTACTATGACCTGTGACCTTTTCAATCAAACAAGAAGCCACAACAGGCACCTCACAACTGTAAGTAGAGACAAGAGACCAGGAATTCATCTGGCTACAATCTCAGTGCCAACGGGGCAGTTCTGTCGCACGCCCTCATATCGAGGCAAAACCCTTGGCTAGACTCTGTCCATCCCTCTGTTCCAACAGGCAGACACTTAAGTTGCTGGGCTCTGTTCTATTTATTTTAAAGCACAACATGCTGGGTGTAGTTTTAGAGTTTTGGATAAGGTAATTCTCTCATGTTCTTCAGGGCTGTACGCTTGAGAGGTGCAGAGCTGACTGACAGGCTTTCTACACCCGTGGCTTTGAAACAACCAAGTGTTTTACACACAGCTACCGCTCTGACGTTAGATTACTGTTCGGTTTTATGTGCAGTTACACTACTAGGGCATCCCACACACCCACCCAAAACTCAGCTCAGGTGTCAATAAGTACTTCTGAGATAGATCTGGAGATCTACAAGGCACTCCCAGGGCACATCAGTATAACATCAAGTTATACTGTCTATGCAATTCATGCAACAGTTCCACAGCCATCTCAGCCCCTTTCCTAACCAGTATTTTGAGTCTTGGAGTGTCTTTTCCAGGTCACAGTACATAAAAAAAAAAGCTCAGTAAAATTCCAGTCATACATCTTTGTGACACATTTGTTATTTAGCCAGTGGCATGCAGCTTCCTACTGCTGTTATAATAAATGTTTATTGTATTTCTGTTCTAATGAATGTTTTAGGCCACCATAATTTTTTAATACATTTCTACAGTCTATATCTATTGAGAGAAAAGACCGCTCGTCTATTTAGCAGAGCGATTTAAAGGAAGCAAAAGCAAAGTGGAACAATAAAAATCCCTCCCTGATTCAAGAGCAGCTGCCTCACTGAACCTTTTTTACCAGAAAATCAATCAGAAGCTGCAGGGGACACAGCAATTGAGGAACAGCAGCTGATGGGTCAGTCAATTAAACAGCGACAGTGAGTAGAAGAGGAAGAAGGCAGGTCCCCTCTCCATGCTTAAACTCAGTCTAACAATGACCAGGAACATCATCCCTCATAAGTTTTTTACCATGGTACAAAACCCAACTCATTTTCCCCCTCTCAAATTCCTGGACTACAGTCACTACTGGAAACCGTAAAATGATGGTTGGTATTTTTCCTGGGAAAACCACAGGCACTGACAAAGACCAAGACCAAACATTGGAGATGAATTTAGTATGCACCTTAGTAAAGTCCTGACATTTACCAGCATCCCTGATTAGCCAGAGAGGATAGTAAAGTATTGACATTTCCATTTAAATCTTTGGCATAAAGATGGGACCCAGCCCTGATGACAGATTTCCAAGCCACACGACTAGCCCTGGTTTCTTGCTTGCGTATGTCTTTGTTTATTACTTGTTTAACTGCTGCCCTGCTACCAGGCACTTGGCGCTTAACAACCACGAATCCTTGAGCTGAATTAACTGGAAACACCAGGACACAGACAGCTAAGCAGGTAGACAGGTAGAGGGTTTTTTGAGGTTTCACTAGTATCCTAATTGTTACCTACAAGGTTAGGATATAATTTGAACGAATGAAGTCAGAATGTACTAGAACTGGTTTCATGCTGAATGACTTAAAAAAATAGTCACGCAGGTCTGGCAAGAAAGAAGAGATGCTGTAAGATAACAGCTTATTGGATTTTTTTCCCCTCTATTTTCTACTTGCTGATTGCTATGAATTTAATTTGGTCACAGCCACATCAGAAAATACAGGGCATGTCCTTGCCACAGGGCTGAAACATCGACTTTGGTAATGAGGATATCCCGGAAGTTTCAAGAAGATCTGAAAGAGCAGAGATAGTAAAACACCACTGTAAGTCTTTGGGAAGTCTGGTGAGGAAAGATGGAACAACTAGTAGACACTTCCAGATGACTGTGCCGCAGAACCACAGCAACCAGTGCTCATTCAATAGCAATGAGCAATGAGGGCTGAGCAGGGCTTGAGAACGCTTTGAACAGAGGGAGGACAAGGGAGAGTGCTGTGGTGGGGACTAGAGATGGTTGAGGTGGTGAGAAGGACTGTAGAGCTGGTGAAGTAAGTGTCAAGAGATGTTGCTTTGAGAGTCCATCAAGACAACAACTGAAACAGCTGTGAGAGGTTGCTTGGATTTACATCTTCACACCACGTTCCAAAGTCCATCTTCTCATCTTCATTGACTTCAGAGGTAATACATTTATTTATCCTGTCTGAGATCCCTCCCTGATGCTGCCACAGATTAAACACAAGAACACTGCCCTTGCTTGTCCTGAGCTGGCATTCTCACATCCATCCAGTTTTAACGGCCTCATCATAACACAAAAGTTCAAAAGCTGCCCCTGGCAAAAACTGTATCTGATGATACGTCTCGCTGTAATGTTAGTGGTCCATTTGCTAGCATGACTAATTAGCATTGCTTGCTAATGCTTCAATTAATGCATTTAAACAAATGTCTTTTTTTCCCAATAATGTGGAAGACTAAAGAGGACCTGCCTGTGGTAGATGTTCCTAATTTTTCATATTGGATTGTTGCTACTAAAATTAGTACCACAACATATTCTTACTTGTGTAAGATGAAACTTACATGCAGATCAGCTTGAGGGTAGGAGGATGCTGCAGAGAGATATGGACAGGTGGAGACAATGGGCAGAGACCAACGGGATGAGGTTTAATAGGGCCAAGTGCAGGGTTCTATATTTCGGCCACAAAAACCCCCTGCAGCTACAGACTGGGGGATGACTGGCTGGAGAGCAGCCTGGCAGAGAGGAATCTGGCAATACTAGTTGATAACTGGCTTAACATGAGTCAGCAGTGTGCCCAGGGGGCACAAAAGGCCAGTGGCATCCTGGCTTGGATCAGGAATCACTTCAAGAAAGAGACTGAGGGGCTGGAGCGGGTCCAGAGGAGCAGCGAGGCTGAGGAAGGGACTTGAGGAAAAAGCTGATGAAGACAGGCTGAGGGATCTGGAGGAGTTTAGCCTGGAGGAGAGCAGACTTAGAGGGGAACCTTACCCCTCTTTACAACTTCCTGAATGGAAGTTGTAGACAGATGGGGTCAGGCTTTTCTCCCAGGCAACTAGTGATAGGACCTGAGGGTAGGGCCTGAAGCTGCACCACAGGAGTGTTAGGTTGGATGTTAGAAAGCCCTTCCTCACAGAAAGCCTGATCAGACCCTGGAATGGACCTGCCCAGGGCAGTGGTGGAGTCATCCCTGGAGATGCTTAAGGACAGACTGGATGTGGCACTTAATGCCCTGGTCTAAGTGATTTTGGTGATGTTAAGTCATAGGCTGGGCTTGATGATCTTAAGAGGTCCTTTCCAGTCTCAATAATTCTGTGAAAACAAATGAGAATGAGCCAAGAGTATCTACATAGGAACTAACTGGTGCAGTCTTTGACTCACTGTTATTGTAACTGATTCTATAGACACTGACATTAGCTTATAGTTAATTGCAAATGAGCAGAAGTCAGGAGTATCTTTCTCTGGAGACATTTAAAACCCGCCTGGACATGTTCCTGTGCAACTTGCTCTAAGTGATCCTGCTGTGGCAGGGGGATTGGACTAGATGATCTTTCGAGGACCCTTCCAATCGCTAATGTTCTTTGGTTCTGTGTGTAGTATTTCATGCTGCTTTCATGTCTTTTCAGTGTATGTATGTCACTGTGTAGAGATCTACACACATGTGTATACACAAAGGAGCAAGTCCAGTCTTTCCTCCACTCGCTTCCTTGCTGTTGTCTGAACACACAGGGAGTACTACACGCTCTAAACGAAACATGACAGATTATAATCTAAAGTTCAGGAGTTTTCGTTGAAGTCCCCTAGTTCTTTTAACAAAATTTCATCATTGTACATGATGAAATATTCCCACACTTTTTTCTTCACTGAATAAGATGAACTACACGAGGACAACACGTGTTCATCACGTGTTATCCATAATTTATGTTTAACATCCTTTTCCGGGGAAGAAACAAATTTCTGCTCTTTTGTCAGAAACTGAAAGCCAGATGTGAAATAATCTGTGGCTCAGTCAATAAATACAACAAAGGATTTATAGACTGACATCTGGAAAAAGGTAGCTTTAGTGACGTAACTGACAAGCTGATGGCAGATTTACTAGTTCTGCTGGATGACAATAAATTTGACTTCAACTCTGGGCAAATCATGTTAAGAAATACTGCCCCGACAGAAAACGTCTCAGAGATCTCCTTGTTGTACAATGGCATGTCACCCCTGACTGTTAGATTCTCTATTGACCTATTCCTCAGCCAGATGATGAAAGAGCTTGATTAGCATTCCTTATTTAAAAGTGCCATAGTGATGAACAATGCCTTTGCCATCTCACTTTAGAGAACAGTAACTGAAGAATTGTATTTAAAACAAATATATATATTATTCAGGAGTAGAAAATATTAGTTATGCAGCACAATGCTGTGTTATGTGGAAAAACATGGGGAAACACTTGCATGGTTGGGATTCCAAGATAAACAGTTCTCTCAGTAGCTTTATAATCTCCCTGACTTCCCATTCCCATGTGGCAAAGCTGATCCTGAGCACCGCTAATGCTGAGCAGCTAAAGGCAAATTTTGCTACTAATCTGAAAAGTTTAAGGCAAAAAAGATCAGGTGTTATAGATCAGTTTCAGTGAAAGCTTTGGCTGCCTTTGAGCTAATGCCAGGTGCAAGTCAATTCTCTGGTTTCTGTCTCGAATATTAATAACCTGAAATGCCACTTCTGCAGAGCTGATGTATGTACAATTTTATGAGAACTCGTCCTGAAGTCAATGGAAGTTCATTTGTGTTTATATGCACGTACCAAAAAGTGTTGAGAAGACCAGTAGTTAAGTCCTGAAAGAATGATAAATATTGATGAATGGAAACAGTAAGCCAATATACTAATATTTTGTGGCTACCTTCATCATTATTTAGAATCATAGAACCAGTTCAACCCAGCACTGCCAAGCCACTGCTAAACCACATCCCTCAGCACAGCATCTACAACCTTTTAGCATCTATACCCCCAGGGATGGTGATTCAACCACCAGCCTGGTCAGCCTATTCCAATGTTTGCTAACCCTTTCACTCAAGAATTGTTTCCTAATACCCAATCCTAAACCTTCTGTGGCACAACTTGTTCTTGATTTAACACTTGCTACTGGGGAAAAGTAACCAAGACACACCTCATCACAACCTTCTTTCAGATAACGGTAGACAGCAGTAAAGCCTGAGCCTCCATTTTTCTAGACTAAACAATCCCAGCTTCCTCAACTGCTCCTCATAGCACTGGTGGCTCTAGATCCTTCGCTAGTACTCAGTAATTTGCCTTGTTGAACCTTATACAACTGGTTTCAACTGATCAATCCAGCCTCTGCAGAGCCTCGCTACCATCCAGCAGACCAACATTCCTGCCCAGCTTGGTGTTGTCTGCAAACTCACTGAGGGTGCACTCAATTCCAATGACCAAATTATCAATAATATATTAAACAGATCATTGATAAAGATGTTAAAGAGAATAAGCCCCAGTCTTGAACCCTGGAGAGAACACCTTTTGTGACCAACCACCAACTGAGCTTGACTCCATTCACCACCACTCTTTGGACCTGGCCATTCACCCAGTTTTTTATCCAGTCAATCATATGATCATCCAAGCCACGAGCAGCCATTTTCTCCAGGAGAATGCTGTGGGAAAGAGTGTCAAAAGCTTAACTAAAGTCCAGGCAGACCACATCCACAACCTTTCCCTTATCTACTACATTGGTTACCTTGTTATAGAAGGAAATCAGCTTAGTTAAGAAGGACCTGCCTTTCATAAGCCTGTTCTGACTGGGCCTGATCACCTCATTGTCCTTCACATGCCTTGTGATAGAGCCCAAGATGACCTGCTCCATAACCTTCCCTGGTACCAAGGTCAGACTGACAGGCCTGTAGTTCTCGAGATACTCCTTCTGGTTCTCCTTGTGGATGGGTATCACAGTCAGCTTAGACCTCCCAGGTCTCTCCCATGACTGCTGAGAAATGACGAAAAGTGGCTCAGGGAGCACTTCTGCCAGCTCCTTCTGTACCCTTGGATGGATCCCATCTGACTCCACAGACCAACACGTGTCTAAGTCACGGAACTGACTATTTCCTCGTGGATTATGGCAACTTTATGAATCTTCATGTTCGTTTCTTAATAAAAACAATTCATTACCCACTGTCCCTCTGTCTCAAGGTTTAATTATCTGCGGCACTGACCACAATGAATTAATTCAATAAAGGTTCTCTTGTGGTGAAGTCAATGCATGCCACAAGTCAAATACCTCTCTTCAGAAAGTCGTTTTTACAGCGAATGAGCATAATTAAAAACCCAAGAGATTTCCAGAAGCAGCACAACCACATATTAGCATCTTAAACTAAAATCAATAAAAATTATTGTGAAGTAGCTCATCTAAGGCTGAACTACTGTAAGGGTATAGAAGAAGGACCACTGCCACAGATTTCACAGCTCACATAATCAAAAGAGAAGATAATTTAGCAGATTTTGCAACTGAAGTGGAAGTCCAGGACTGATCCTCCGTCACATCAAGTCTAATCCTTGTGCTCAGAATTCAAGACTTAATCCAGATGCCTACATTACCTTTGGCTACTACGGAAGTCACAGATGCATTTCCAACAAGTGCTTCCCTGCCTATGCATGGATGGAAGATGATGGTTATTCTTTTTACTGAAATAGGTCTTGCACAAAGTTAGCTCTACAGAGCTACTCTCTCGGCTGTGTGACTACTCAATGCAGCAAAGCACTGACATCCTCATCGACACGACCATCTCTGCTGTTCAGGATCCCTCATCACATCTGTATTTACACAGCAGAAAGAGACGAGAAATGATGGACTGTCTATATAACATCTTCACCTTCAGATCTACTACCGCTATCACTGAACCATTCAGATGGTCAGTAACAACCGACTGCTGACCATATAAATTTCATTGTCAGTTTAATGGGGACGATAGTTTTGGAATTGGTAGCAACGTCCCATTTTTCAACGTGCCTGCAGTGTCCAGCATCTACAGTTCACACACAACATGATATCACAGAGCTCCTTAAAAACCACCAGTTTTTAATCCGCACTTCACGTTGGAATTTAATTTCTCGCTGAGACCTAAAACTGAAGAAAAAGTCCCTCTAACTCGTGGTACAGATGTGATTCAGATAGAGAGACGGCGACAATTTTGAGCTGGAAGCACAGTGCAACTCGTGAAATCCTAGTGATAAAGATCTAAATCCTCTTCATGTTTGAACGTGAAGTTAATTAAAATTACACAGCCCAACTGCAATGAAATCTGTATGGAAGTCAAATAGGGAGTGGAAACTAGTTGTTAAAGAAATGAGAAATTCTACCCTTTCCCATCTGGCTGTATTGTTTCTAAGGAAAGCTGATGGAGAGACCTTACAGTCAGGTTATTCTAACTGAAGACAGAAGAGACTCAGGATCCTCGTGCAAGCAAGGCGTGCTGTAACTATACGGGTCCCTTCCTGCCTGGCTTCTTTAACACCGGTATGTACAAAACATATTACATCTGACTTGATGTTTACCCTACAGAAGCTTCTTAGCTTCCTTCCCACGTTCTCACAGCCAGTAGGTAACAAGGATCTTTGATGTGGTCCAAACAAGGCACTTCTTCAAAGCGCATGCTCACGTTGTGATCATCACCTCGTTTTTAAGGGCTTTTCAAGTTCTCACACTGACAGTCTCTTTCTTATTTTTCAAACTGTATGAGAGGTTATGAAAAATGCTAAATGCACAAAGCTTCATGCGTTAGGATTATTCTTATATTCCAACCTGCTTCCTCCTCAAAGAGTTCAGCCACTACCTTTGATTTCCCTTACCGAGTGCACTAATTACTGTCAAAAGACTTTTTTTATCATTTATCACCTCCTTCTGCTAACAACTCTCTCTCTCTCTATATATATACCTATCGAGTAACTCCCCACCTAACCCTTTGTTTTTTCAATACAGTGTGATCACAGAATCACAGACCATTAGGGATTGGAAGGGACCTCAAAAGATCATCTCATCCAATCCTCCTCCCAGAGCAGGATCACCTAGACCAAGTTGCACAGGATGTGCTCTTCAATCTCTTAACAAATCAGTTTCTTGTACAAATAGCTCAGCTGTCTGCAAAAGAGTGGCCTGTCATTTGTATTTGTCTTTTCGATGACACAAATTAATGCTAACTTCACCATATTTATGAATTTTAGCTATTACTATCAGTAGTTAAGAGGATATTTTCCTCCTAGATTCAATATGTTTTCCATTGAGATACTATTCAAGTAATTTTAATAAATGAAAATGCATTTTAAATCAACACAGTCAAGTGTTTCATAGGAAAACAATATTCTCACTCAGTTATCTCTCCTGCAGAAAAAAAAAGGGGGAGATATATGTTGTGTGTTTGTGTGTGAGAACGAGTATGAAGAAGAAATCACAAGTCAGATTCCTTCTAATTAAGCCATTTTTCTACCTGACAACTGTCAAAGCCATTCCAGAAACCCATGAATATTAAAGTGCTGTTCACTGGAACATTTGGCATTTTGAAGCTGGGCAAATAGAAGTCATGAAATATGAAAGGAGTGCCCCATGTCACTCTGTGGAAAATGCGACCATTAAGATGATGCATGGGAAAACTCACACCTTCATCTTCTGGGAGTACTACGCTGTATTTTCTGCATTACTTGGTATCAAAAGCATTACTAGAGGCTGACATTCTTCCTTCTTTGGCTGAAAGAAATTTATGAAACAAATTATAGTCAAGATTTTAAGCGCCTGTTAATATTGATATATATACTTATCTAAAAGAAGTGCCTGGTTTTGTTTATAATGAAATTCTCTGCTGGGAGAGCATTCTAATTCCGTTCCTTTTCATATCTACTATCAGCAACACAAAGTCATTACATTAGTTACAAAAATATCTGCAATATCTTATGAATAAAATCCACCACAAAAATACAACAAAAAGAGGGGGTGCGGTTAGTAGACCGAGAGAGAATCACAGAATCATTAGGGATTGGAAGGGACCCCGAAAGATCATCTAGTCCAATTCCCCTGCCACAGCAGGATCACTTCACTG
>JAOXOE010027403.1:0-18499 GCA_028565055.1 Phoeniculus purpureus | reverse complement strand
TTAGGATCTCAGGTAGCAACAGGACTAGGGGGAATGGAGCAAAGCTGGAGCTGGGTAGATTTAGAGTGGATGTGAGGCGGAAGTTCTTCACTGTGAGAGTAGTGAGAGCCTGGAATGGTTTGCCCAGGGAGGTGGTTGAGGCCCCGTCCCTGGATGTGTTTAAGGCCAGGCCAGATGAGCCTCTGGCCAGCCTGATCTAGGGTTGAGTGTCCCTGCCCATGGCAGGGGGTTTGGAACTGGATGACCCTGTGGTCCCTTCCAGTCCTGACTGATGCTATGATTCTATAGTGACTTACGGTAGGGAAGGTGCTTTCATCTTAAAGCCTGTGTTGCAGGTGCTTAGAACTTGTAGAAAACAGTATGGGTGTGTTCCTGTGTGAGTTGGTCTGGGTGATCCTGCCGTGGCAGGGGGATTGGAATAGATGATCTTTCGAGGTCCCTTCCAGTCCCTAATGATTCTGTGATTCTATGATTCTTGCAGCTTTATGGCTACTTGGTTTCCATGCAGCAATTTACACAAGGCTAGCAAAATGTGTTCTACAACGTTTTAAAAACCTTTAGCTGGATTTGCCAGCTGTTGTTAACCCTCTTTCAATTCCAGTATAAGCTAATTATGTTAATAGGATCCAATGGAGAGTGCAGATTTTCTATTGAAAGTTACTGATTTTTGCTCTCTCTGGATTAATCCCTTGATTATGATAAAGATGCACTGCCATTTTGTGAAGCATTTTATAATCCTGTCTGTTTATTTATTCTTAGACCATAATAAGGGAAGAATAGGTCAAAAGGAAATTGGTTTCAGTTACCTGAAGAAAAATGTATAAAGCCATTACCCTGACCATCAAGGTCAAGAGTCAGAGGCTACTTGGTTACAAATTCAAACTCAGATGGGCAATAATTTGCCTGTGGCTGCACCAGAACGTCGCTTTTCTAGGGACTATTACTAGTGGGCGAAAAAACATGACACCACATTGCAGACTCTTTACGTGGAAGGAAAGCAAAAAATAAACCCAGGCAGAATGACTAGGCAGATGGTATCCATTTTGATTCTTGATGGATTGGCAATCCTTTCAGAGGATTTTGAGATATCTTGTGAAATAATTTGTCTTCCTCTTCAGCAGTGCAAAGCACCCATGTCACACATTTGTGGACTGAGTGGGATAGGAAGGTTGTCACAGCAGTCAACAACTCTTTGTCAATTTTGTAATTTACCACACCAGCTTAATTTTGTTCTGTCCTACACTTAAGATGTGGCAAAAGAGGGGTTCTGCCACTTCAAGAAATCTCTTTATGAATAGGAGAGCATTTCCTCTTAGACTTAAAGCAAAAAAGATCTTTGATGACATCCACTGAAACAGTGAAAAATTCAGCACCTATCGAGGTACCCATAGCCTGCTGGCAGAGAAACAGCAAAGATGTGAGTTAATGAGCAACGTGTGTTATGTGGAACCAGAAATGCATTGCTCAGAGGTATGAGCCTGCTTACAGTATTGGTGCTATGAAGAATATTTAATTGCTACTACCAGTAGATTCCCATACTATAGTAGAACAGGGAAACATTCTACATTTATTTCCTCAACGGGATACTGAAGGAAACTTCCTTTGAGAAAACCCATCTGGAGAATTGCACTAGAATGACAAATTTAGGGTGATGTTAATTCAGCCAGGGGTCATTTTTAGGAAACTCCACTCCTCTTGGTATTCCATTTTGCTGTGTTCTCAAGCCCTTGAACAGTCCCTGGACTGTGACCTCTATTTTCTTTGCATGCACTATGTTCATTCAGCCTGTGAAAGAATGCTGAGCATTTTTTATAAAGAAAACAACCGTATGCAGAGGTGACAGCAATGTTGGAGGGGCTTTTCTACGTGGTGTATTTATTTATTTATTATTATCTTGCAGAATTATTAATTACTTTTGATCTGTTTCTTCTTTGGTCTTGAATCAAGTACACCCTCAATTCACATCAAGTGTTCTCTTAATACTGGTTATTTGGTGGTGATAAATTTCACTTGAAATCAGCACTGGGCTTATCTAGTTAGCATACAACACATACAGTATGCTAAGTGGAATAATAACAAAGAAGACTCGTGAATATACCTCTAGGATACAGTGAACTTTTTACTTACTTCATAAAATTATCTTCCTTTTTATGCCTCAGGCAAAAAGAATGCTAAGAAGTTAAGCTATTCTCTTGGTACATTTAAGGAAGGCAGTGAAATCCTTCCTGAAGAGACTGAAGAAGCCGGAGTGTGCAATAGTTTATCAGTGACTTTTAGTGAGCCCAAATACAGTGGGTTAGAGAGAGGAGAGTTTTGAGGATTTGACTCATTCCTTTTATTTTTGAGGCGTGTGCATGGTTGTCAGTGTTCATTCAACAGAAGGACGGATCCCTAGAAACTCAGAGACAATCTGGGTTTTCACTATAGGAACATGTTTCGAGTTTGTTTCATGCATTTGCTCAGTACAATTCGCTTCAGTCTCTATTGAACAAAATAGGCTAATGATATAGTTCCATAATCATTGTTCTTGTATTTCTCTGGTCCCTGACTCATTGTTGGCTATTGAACATTTTTATGACCAGCCTTGGCATTCTCATGATTACTGGCTCATTGCTGGACTTATTGTCAGGGAGAAAAAAGAGCAAGGCTTCTGCACAAGGTGGATATGCTGAAAGTCATGGGTGACAAAAAAGTGCCCTTGGCTAGTTGTGCAGCAGGGACATAAGGTAGGCAGAGCATGTTACAGTCAGGGTGGAGAATGAGACTTGGAATCTGCCCAGGACTGGAGACTACTGGAAAGAAAGCTATCACATATGTCCAAGGTCCATCCAGAAGACAAGACTGGAGTCCTGCACACTTCCAGTAGTGATCAGACCAGGTCTGACATGAAGTCCCTGTGCTGAAGCAAAGGTCTGGGGTAATCTTCCTGGGGAGGATGGACCTAGTCAGGGACTGAGGATGCCTCTGTGAGTCTGACATTTGTGGTATTAACCACCAGAAAGTGCATACTTGACTTATTAAAAAGACATCATACTACATTAATACATAACCTGAGCTCTCTGAAGGGGCATTTCCTAAGCTCACCAACAAGCTCCATCTCTTTGCTCAGATAACAAATTTTTTACCAATCCGTACTGTATAATCTATTACATGAAATATTTGACATAAATTATATTTTGTCTACATGTGAGAAAGCTTTAAAGCCCACTGAAGACAGTTATCAGTGCTTCACTCTTCCCTGAACTCAGTCAGTGACACTGACTGATGCATTATTATTATTGAGAACAATTATATTGTGATTTTCCTTTTAATTGATAATTCAGCAGAACAAACTAAGAGCAAGGTGGATATTAGGTTGGACATTAGGAAGCACCTCCTCATGGAAAGGGTGATCAGACACTGGAATGGACTGCCCAGGTCAGTGGTGGAGTCCTCATCCCTGGAGCTGTTTAAGAAAAGATTGAATGTGGCTCTATGTCCCACGGTCTAGCTGATGTTGTGGTTTCAGGTCATAAGCTGGACTTTTCCGGGCTCAATAATTCTGTGATGCTGTGATTACTTGAGACACACAGATTTTTGCCGTCCACTAAACTAAGGTGTTTTAAGCCATAATTGCTCAAAGCAATTTGTTGTTCCCCTGCAGCTACCTTTTGTACAGTGGTTATTACTGAAACGCATTCTTGAACCTCTATTGACATCAAAAGATGTTCTAGCACTAGCTAGGGTCAAGTTTTAGCTTCATTTTTGATGCTAGGCTGTAAACTGAAAACTGTTGGGAGTTGCTGCCAGTCTAATAAAGCTGTTCTTGCTGAGGGAAGATGAAGAAGGAGATCGGCAGACAGCTGTGGAAGGTAACAGCTTTGACCAGCCCTGCTTGATCTTCTACTGCAAATGCGTCAATAGTCACAGTTCTAATTTAAAGAGGGAAAAAGTCTCTAACTTTCAAGAACACAAATCCTCAAACTGAACAAATAGCCCAACAACTCAACAAATCTGTCAACTAACCAGGACAAAGTAAATGAATAAGAGAATTACTGGGAAAAAAAAAATGATTCCTAATCAGTATTGCTTGACATTTCAATATAACGTTGTAGGCTGCCATCATGATCTTCAGTAGAAATGGAGGGCTTGAAACTCTTGTTTTCATTTTTGTGACTAGTAGCTCTGGCTTTATCTCGCCTCTTGTTACTGCTGAGGTTGCATTAACTTATTTTAGGCTGTTTGTGACTCTTTTTTCCCCTCTTTTGTGGTGTTTTTTTTTTTTTTTCTTTTCTGTATTCTAAACTGGCCATAAAGGCTGAATCATGTTCCATGTGGCACCTGAACTAAAAAGTTGCAGTACCTACACACTTTTCATTGCCCATATCCTCAGGGCCTGGTCTACTGACAGTTACTTTGTGCTTACATAGAACTGATTTGACATAGCTAGGTTTATTCCACATTGGCAGGGGAGAATATTGAGGAGTTTATCATGTCCTAGGAGATGTGTCTTTAGAGACATGGGAGTAGATCCCTTTGGGAATGTCTCTTGCACAGTTGTACTAAAAGAGAACACCAGAAATTGCCTCCTATGGATTTGGTTAACTTACAAATCTGGGGTTTTATGAAACTCTGGAGATAATGGACAAAAAAATGCTCCCTGCTTTTGCCAGGAAAAGCCCATTGAGTTCACACTGCCTGTACAACTTTTGATGCCAAGAATCAAATAATTAGTATAGCTATGCCAACACCCTGCTGCTTCAGGCCATGACATTGGCTGACACTTTAGAGCAATGCGTAAAATCCATCAACCACCCAGCTGCCCAGTTGTTCAAGTTACATATCTTGATTAAAAACATTATGGATGAAGCAGCAGAAGTCAGGGAAACTGATTATCTTTTTCTGGCTGACTTCTTAGCTAGACACTTTATATTTAACAGTACATGAAGACTTTCCCTTTTGTTTCTCAACATTTTTCTAAATACTTATATTTCATGAAGCATGAGGGTACTAATCCACAGACATACATGACTGGACTATTAAGACTCATTAAATCAATTGATTTGTCTTCATTCTTTGTGTTTCTTAACAGTCATTAATGAGGCACAATGACTTGTCTCCTTTTATTTTTAATCTATATTCCTCATATTTTATCTTGAACAAAGAGTAGTCTTGTGTCATGAAAGCTCATCAATGTCATAATTACATTTCATTCATTTGCACTGAACTGTCATCTGTTAGTGCTTGAATGCTCTGTGTGTCTTTCTGCACTTGTCTTCTTTCTTCCTCATTATTTACTGCTCTGGGACCATCCATTACTGATTGCTAACCATTTTCTGCTTTTAATTTTTTTAATTGCCAGCTGTGTTTTTAACCTTCTAGCAGTTTCAACCCAGAAATTACAGAATCACAGCATCACGGAACATTAGGGACTGGAAGGGGCTTTGAAAGATCTTCTAGTTCAATCCCCGTGCCACAGCAGGATCGCCTAGACCAAGTCACACAGAAACATATCCATGTGGGTTTTAGGTGTGTCCAGAGAAGCAGACTCCACAACCCCCCTGGGCAGCCCCTTTCAGTGCTCTGTCACCGTCACTGTGAAGACGTTCCTGCTCATATTCATATGGAACCTCCTATGTTCAATCTTACACCCACTGCCCCTCGTCCTATCAACAGATGACATTGAGAAGAGCCTGCCTGCATCCTCCTGACACCCACCCCTCACACATTTATAGACATTAATGAGGAGACCCCTCAGTCTCCTCTTCTCCAAGCTAAAGAGACCCAACTCCCCCAGCCTCTTCTCATAAGGGAGGTGTTCCACTTCCCTCATCGTCTTCGTGGCTCTGCGCTGGACTGTCTCCAGAAGCTCCATGTCCTTCTTGAACTGATGGGACCAGAACTGCACACAATACTCCAGATGTTGTCTCACCAGGGCAGAGTAGAGGAGGAGAAGAACCTCTCTGGATGTGCCAACCACGCCCTTATGATCCACCCCAGGATGTCGTTGGCCCTCTTGTCCACAAGGGCTGGCTCATAGTCATCCTGCTGTCCACCAGGACCCCGAGGTCCCTTTCTCTTATGCTGCTCTCCAGCAGGTCAGACCCCAACCTATGCTTGTACCTAGGGTTGCTCCTGCCCAGATGACAGACTGTGTTCGCCCTTCATTCAGTTTCTCTCCCCCCAGTTCTCTAGCCTGTTAAGGTCCCACTGAATGGCAGCACAGCCTGCTAGAGTGTTGGCCACATGTCCCAGCTTTGTGTGACAGTACTCTCTAATCGCTCATCCAAGTCATTAATGAACAGACTGAATAGGACTGGTCCCAGTACCAATCCTTGGGGGACTCCACTGTACAGGCCTCCAACTAGACTCTGTCCCAATGACGACTACTCTCTGGCTTCTATCCTGCAGCCAGCTGACAATCCACCAATCCATTAACCAATCTCTAGACCACATTGTCTCAGTTTGGCTGCGAGGATGCTACGTGGACCGTGTCAAATGCTATACTGAAGTCAAGATAGACCACATCCTCTGCTCTGCCATCATCCATCTACCTGGTTATGTCCTCTTAAAAGGCTATCAGGCTGGTCAAGCATGACTTCCCCCTGCTGAAGCCATGCTGACTCTCTTGTAATGGCCCTTTTGTCCTTGCTGTGCCTAGAGATAGCACAAAGCATAAATTGTTCCATCACTTTTCCTGGGATTGAGATGAGGCTGACTGGTATATAGTTACTTGGGTCCGCCTTCTTACCCTTTTTGAAGTCTGGGGTGACATTTGCTATCCTGCAGTCCCCAGGCACCTCTTCTGATCACCATGACTTAGCAGAGATGATGGACAGTGGCCTAGCAATGACTTTTGCTGTCTCCCTTAGCATGCATGGGTGCATCCCATCTGGCCCCATGGATTTGTGTACATCCAGTTTGCTCAACTTATCCCTAAACCAGTTCTCATCAAACAAGGCAGGCTCCTTTCTTGTCTCAAGTTCCTCTGGAACCTCAGCAGTCTGGGGCTTGATACCAAGACATCCCCCAGAAGTACAGACAGAGGCAAAGGTGATGTTCATTATCTCTGCTTTCTCTGTATCGTTTACCTTCAGGGCACCTACGTCATTCAGCAGGGGGCCTACATTGCCTGTAGTTTTAGTTTTACCTGCAATGTATTTGAAGAAGCCCTTTTTCATGAAACAAATTTTGGGGAATGTACTTTTGAATGCAATGGGTCTGACAGTGCTTTAGGCTGAGTATTCTAAGTCCTCTCCTGTGACTAAAACTTTATAGATATCTTCTGATCATCTACCGGAACACAAAATTTTTTTAAAAGAAGGAAGGATGTCACCTGGTTTACATTTTGGGAATGCAGTGGTTATACTTTGATCTTGTATTCAAGGAGGACTGTGAGGGCCAGAACTTCTCTGTCTTAGTCCAGGTAGCTCATCTTGCCTTTTTCTACATATCTAGGACCAACCTGTTTCCTCATTGTTTCCTTCTCCCAGAGTCAAAAAGTGGCAAGGTGGCTGGATGGCAGCAAACTTGATTTAAAGGTATGATCATAATAAATCCCCTAAAGAAAAACATGCATGTAGCAGTCTACAGTTTACCCTGTTTATGTGACCTTCAGTGACAGTGTGAGAGCAAGGCTGAAAGGAAAATCAAAGATAAGAAAAATAAAAAATAGGAGATAGGGCAGAGTTAGGGAGCAGTGGATATCTAGTATATTCAGCGTATTGTTAATTCAGCGACCTGTTTATTTATTTATTTACTTATTTATTCATTTTCATATGAATGAACTTCTCAAACCATAAAAACCAAGAGGAACTAATCATTCTCATTGTTAAATACAAATTGCTGCATTTGTTGCTCGCTTTATTACATTGTGCAGCACAATACTCTGTGAAGGTAATTTTTCATTACTTTGGGCTTTCATAGGCTGAGCTCTTCATCCACACATATGTGTGATGCACAGAGAAATGTATTTGGATAGTCAGGGATCTGCCTATGCTGGAACAATCTTTAAGGCAAATTCAACATTTACACATCTGATTTTTCCATATTAACCCGGTGCATTTGGATTTAGCAAGTCTGCAGCTAATAGAAGATCAAACACTTTCTCTTCCCACCATGCACAGCCTGTACATTTGGGAGATGATTTTGGAAGTGTTAAGTGCAAGACAGATAACTTTCTGGCATGTGTCCTACTTCAGCTGAACATGAAGAACTCACCAGAGGATTGGCTCTTGCTCAGGTGAATGGAAATTGTTGAACTACGCTTTAGCCCTTCTGGTCCCACATCAGCCTTTCTGCAGTACTGCAAGAGCAATGCCATTTTAAGCCAATTTTAATCACAGAGGGTCGATTTTAGTTGTCATGCCAAGTGGCAAATCATTGAGAGCTGGTTGTGAAAGGAGCCTCTTGGTATCGCCAGGATGAAAAATCCCACTCTCTTATCTTCTCAGAAGTCAATGATTAGCTGAGGTTAAACCCTCACGGACTCCAGTCTTTCAAAAGAATCCATCCAAGTCACGAGGAGTGCAGCATGCAAATATTTTTGGCACTAATAATTGAGAAGTTGCTGCAGTGATTTAAGCAGATCCAGGGATAAATTACTGGAATTTTCTGCACTGTTCTGGAAGTTTGTAGTAGCATTCAGGTTTTTCACAGGAATGCTGGACTTGCAGCTGAAGAGTAAATAGAACTTATCAAGCTGTAAAATACATGGTACGGGCAAACAGAGGAATATCATTATGTGACTGGATATGTCTTTGCATAGTATAGACTAATGGTTCTATGGAAAGTTTTCTGGCCTATTGGGTTAATAAAATGCCTTTCTTAAAGCATCCCAATAATATTTTCATAGTATTATAGGGGAAATGGGCTAATAGCTACTAGGGATATTTAAATTAATTTCTTGTGTATATTTATCTGGGAGACTTCTGTTCCTTGATAGGAGGATTCAGCAATTATTATCTAATCTCCTAAATAATAATTCCTTTGTAACTCCAGTGGGAAAGGAAAAAGATTGTAAAGTTGTAAGCAATGCTTTGTCTTCATTTGTTTATTATTAGAATTAATTTGTCTTACATAACTAATTATAAAATTTTAAGATAGCTCACACACAAAAAACAAAGAAAAACCGAAATGGTGCATGTAGTGGAAGTTCAGTGAGCCAGAGATCTGAAACCAGATACCACCAATATTTGTGAAATGTGTTTCTGATGATAGAGATTCTAAGAAGTGCTCAAACAAACTGTACAGCTTGGCTGGCACGAATGTCTTTGACAAAGTTATTCCCAAATGTTCTGTGACTGGAACAGCTTTTTTTTCCCTTGGTGAGAAATTCGCATGGAACTGAAGAGGAAAAAATCCAGTTGATTCAGAAGGCTCTGCAGTAACTCTTGTAGAACGTTACACAAGTGCTGGAGAGGTATATGGTTGTACAGGATGAAATCCTTAATACCCCCACCCCAACACCCCCTAGGTAATTCATCCAGAGCTTCCTTTCCAGTGTAATAATACTGCTTTACTCTAGTTCAGCACAGCTAGTTCAGCAGGATCAACTCATTGTCATATGATGTTTCTCAGGGCTTTTTCCTTGTCATCCTTCATGTAGGTGTTTGGTCACCCCACAGCTAGGTTCCCAGAACAAGACCTGGTCCCTCATCTTCTCTTCACATCACAAGCAATCCAGCGCCCAGTAATGCTGATGTCCCCTGCAGAACTCACTCTTCTTTATCAATGTCTTTACAGTGTGGAGTTAGCCAAAAGTCGACCAAATAGTCTTGGAGTGATCTAATGAGTAAATGGGATTAAACACTTCTAGATTTCCTGAACCTGGTCTGCTTCTGTTCCTACAGATCAGGATGCAATTGGCCCTTGCTGTTTTAGAGGGACACTTCTGACTCATTCTCAGCTCACTGCCCACTGTGACCCACAGGACTTTCTCATCAGAACTGCCTGCAATCTCTCTGTTCCTATTCCATAACACTGCAGCAGGCTGTTTCCCATGTACAGGACTTTACATTGGTCTTTGCTGAATTTTATAAGGATTTTATTGTTTCCATTCCTTTAGTAGGTCTAGATCCCTCCACCCTCAACTATATCAACTGTTCTCGCTTCCTTGATGTCACCTACAGACTTGAGGAAAGAACATTTCATCACCTCCTTCAGGTTATTGTTAGAGATGTTAAACAGGAGAGATATGAATTCAACATTTTTGTTTCAAGAATTTAAGTAGTTTGTTGTATCTTTCTGTCGAGAGATGTTGTGAATCTAATTGTCCGTCCTTCTGGCCATTTGAAGTGATTTGAGCTAAGGGTAAATTGATGGGCTGTATTACAACACCTGAAAATGTCATTATTTCACTGAAAATATTATCTGAATAAAGACTGAAAGATTCTGTGGTTTGTAATATTGGGAGGCTTGGCAGGCTTTCAACAAAGAGACTTCAAGAAAATCTCTGGTTCAGCAAATGCATAAAAGCAAATCTTTTCATTTTCCTAGCTGTACAGCATCATGTTGGCAGGGTGAGCTTGGTATATAATTATAATTTCTAAGAATGAATTCTATTAACATTGCAAAAATAAATCTTTGTGAGGAAATGCAGGCTCTGAAATCTGAGTGTTGTGTTCTATGGATTGTCACTTTTTTAAATGCTTAAGAGAAAGAAATGTTTCCAGAAGCAAACACAGGCTATTCAGATGCCATATTATTTTGTTTTTATAAATGTCTTTGAATCCAGCATTTAGCATTTAGCATGTAATTAATTCGTTATGAAGAAGGAAGTCACAGAGTGATACAGTTCCCTGTTCTCATAAGGACCAGAATCTGTTTTTAAAACTGTGGAGGCAGGGCACTAATAATAACAGGATTCTCAGCTTAAATACTGTTTCCTGTCCAGCTCCACATCATACCTTAAAGAAACACTTCTCCAAGTTCGGGGAGGGGAATAAACAACAACAAAAAAACCCCAACCCAAATCCCAAAAATCCCTCCTTAGCAAAATACAGCCCTTAGGACTTTTTCCTATTCCTAAAATAAATCACATTGTTCTTTTATTCTGCTTGGAGAAGTCTCATTCTCAGTGAATTTTTAAGGTAATGGAGATAATATTCTGGGGAAGATGAACTGAGGAGTTTGCATATTTTCTATAACTAGACTTCCAAGAGACCAATTACTTTTAACTGGAATGATGGAGGGACAGTTCTGTTATTCACCTTTTCGTAGTGCAGAACAGGCCTTGTTTTTACTGAGTGGGGCTCATCAAATTTACATCACCATTTAATTAAATGTTTGTAGCAATTATTGACCTCAGGAGTAAGTCATCTGGTAATAAATAGATTCCACTGTTTCTAAGTGGTACTTTACTGACTCTGAGATGCTATTCATAGCCTGGTAGCTTTGCCACAAACCTCATCAGCAATTTACTTAAATACATATTCCATTGTGAAATTGGCAGTGAATCAGAACAAAGCTTAACAATAGATTTCAGCACATGGTCCAAAACAGAAAATAGCAAGCATTTCTCTGAAACTTCTGCTTTCAGGGCTAGAGCAACACTGAGATGGGAGAAAACCCCCGACAAGAAACACAAACCTTGATTTATTTAACATCTTCACATTTTTCTGTTCTTTTGACCTGTTTAAATAATTGCTTAGGAAATTTTGTGGGTATCTTAATTCATGCTCAGTAAGGTTTCAAGTAAAAAGGCAGGAGTTTTTTATTAGGTTTGAGGAAATACAGTGATAATCTCGGGAATCCAAAACAGACAGACGTTTATTGTCCTCCTTCTTCCAAACTATTGATTTATTACTTTGGACTTGCTTAAAGTCTATGAGCTAAGTTCAGAGGTGATGTGCAAATTGTGTAGTTTATAGTGCTTTATGTTCTGCTAGATACTTTAAGACCTGCTTAAATGCACTTACTAGAGTATAAGTCAGTGAAATGGAGTGTAAATTGATGTGATTTACCTGTGGAGGAGATGAAAGAGCGAGAAGGTACTACTTACTGGAGGGAATACACTTTTTATGACCATTCTCTAATATTCAGCTGGTTTTCTTCCGATACCTCTCCACTTTTGTGTACACACATTTGCATTTGTCTGCTCAGGCTCCTGTGCATTCAGTGAGACTTTGTGCACCAGAGTCACTGATGCTATGTAAGAAGTGTGATAGAAGTTGTGTACTGAGGAATGAGTAGAAATAAGTAAAGCCTCTGGTTCACATTTCTCTTTGTAGTTAGCTGCAAGTCCAGCAGTTTTGTAGTTGCTTGTAATGACTGAAGATTTTCTTGTCTCAGGTCCTTGCTCTGTCTTCTTATCGGGAAGATTTTTACATCCAGTGCATCCTGGATGTTGTGCTGTGGTGCCTCATTTGACAAAGTAAGAGATTAGCTCCATCATGATTTCCATGGGATGAGAATAAGCAGCTGGCAGCTACCACATTGCTGAAATTGTACACTTTTACCCTCTGGGAGGAAAGAGAAGGAAGAAGAGACACGAACTGTCAGAGTCAAGACTCTGGGAAGACTTTGGCCTGGACTCCTCTGGAAAGTTTTGCAGCATATGTCGGATAAAGTGTGAAAAACAAACCAGAGAAATCTATCCAGCTTTTGCTATGCTGGCAAAACCAGACACTTTGGTTTTTTCCTGGCTGAAAAATGTTGCAGAAAATCTAGTTCATTTTGCTCAAAGGAAAACATTGGCTTTTCTTTTCATTGCTACATTTTTATAGAAAGATTTTACCGACTCATCGTAGTGAGGTAGTTATCTATTTGACTAAGCAAGTTGATAAAGCCATTCATATAGGTACAATCTATGTCAATTTTTTGCCAAGTATATAAGTATGATATACAGGTGTAGCTACATTTTAAATTAAATATTAGTATTCCAAATATTAAAACAATTTCTATACCACTAGTTTTGCCTTGATTAGAGATTCCAAAGGTGCTAATTAGTTACTGCCAGAAAATATTAGTTTTCATCCATTTATCTTTCCTCATTAATTTCTGAATGAAATCTTAGAATCATTCTTGAATTTAGGCATACACTTTCCCTAGTGTACCTAATTTGGGTTCTGAAGTTATGTACATTAGTGTTATCCACCTCATCCTTTAAATCCTTTCAATAGCAAAGACATGGAATCATAGAATCATTAGGGATTGGAAGGGACCTTGAAAGATCATCTAGTCCAATCCCCCTGCCACAACAGGATCACTAGACCAACTCACACAGGAACACATCCAGGCAGGTCTTAAAAGCCTCCAGAGAAGGAGACTGCACAACCCCCCTGGGCAGCCTGTTCCAGTGCTCTGTGAAGCCATCAATTAATTTTGCCTAGTTGATTTTCAGATTTACAGTCCATTTTCAGCTCATTGCTAAACTGTACCTTATAAATGAATAAATTTTCTATCTTACCTGTTTCTATTTTAAAATAATCCACATTTTTTAAAAACAAATTTTCTAGGAAAAAAACCAGCCAAAATGCCGCACTGATTCTGAGAGATGAGAAAGAAAATGGAATTTGGATGATCTTCTAACTTCACTGCAAATAAGGATTTATCATGTTTCTCTTTCTAAATAAAGATGAAAGTACAAGGAACTAAATCTAGAAGAGAGAACATGCCTGCTAGCTTACGTAGAATATTGCCAAAGAAGATAACAAATATGAGTCACTAGGGATACTGCTGATGCTCCTATGAGTACATTTGTATTTCAAGTGCAACTGACTCAGCAAAACAGAAAGTTAGAACAAATGTCAGTGAAACAATTTTCTATGAACTAGCAAGACATTAGAAAGAGTTTGTATATATATAAATGTGGATGGGGAACCAGCATAGTGTCCCCACATGAGCTCTTTCGCTGGCTGGAGTGAGCGGGACAGCTTGGAACAGGGTGAAACTGATTAGCCCTGATGAATCTGTGAGCTCTTCATAGCACAGTCACATGCATGGATGTGTTGATTTACCAGGGTAACTGACATTTGAAAAGCCTAGTCCTGGCTGTGGTCTCATGCACAGATATTTTAGCATTAACTAAAGAGAATATAATTATCTGTGATATTTGAGTGTCTCCAATTACTGTGTTACTTTGGTGTCAGATGTAAAGCAAGGATAATGGCACTGGTCCAAGGAAATACTTCTCTTGCCATGGTTCTGCAGAATAGACAAGAAACAGCTATCATATTCCCATGCCTTTCTACATTTTTGTTTGTGTAAGGTACCTGAGGACACCAAATGTTGCCCTTAAAATTCTCAGTTAACATGGGAAAAGTCAGAAAATAAATCAGGATGATGGGCTTTTGTAATGCTGCCTCTGGAGATATAAATCCACCTTGGTACAGGCTAAGATAGGAGTTCAGACTGAAATCTTGTAAGATAAACGCAAAAAATACTTTAGAAAGATTTTATCTAGATTCATTAAGTTTTGGGTTGTTTTTTTTTTTCTGCTGTTTCATTTAGTCAGTTTGCTTTGGAAAGTTTGGGCTGAAATTATATCTAAATTGCAAGGTTTGGGGGTTTTGTTTGATCACTGGTCAGACCCCAGACAAACACCCCACTTAGCAAAGTTGCTAATGAAATGAAAAACAACAGGGAAGGCTAATTGGACACTTCTGACACCGGACAAAAAGAATGAATTGAACTCAGGGAAACAAATTTACTTTTAGCAGCCACCACCCATTTCCCAAACCCATTACTCTGTACCCAAACTAAATCATCAGTAAGGACAGAATAGGGGAAGATAATGAGCCCTTTCAGAGCCTCAGTCCAGCAATCTGCCTCCAGGGGAAAACTATCCGGATAGCCCTTTCAAGCAGCAATGTGGTGACAGCCCTCTTTCCCAAGGACAGTCTCTCAGTCTTGTCCCTATCCATGGGAGGAAGGGGGTGGCAGTTTTCATGGTCTGTGGCCTCACCAACTGCTCTGCCCTGGGTCTTCTTTAAGTTACAGCTGCAGTGTCCAGCCTGGAGAAGAGGAGGCTGAGGGGAGACCTCACTGCTCTCTACAGTTACGTGAAAGGAGGTTGCAGTGAGGTGGGTGTTGGCCTCCTCTCCCAAGGGACTAGCAAATAGGACAAGAGGAAATGAGGACAAGTTGTGCCAGGGGAGGTTCAGATTGGATCTTAGGAAAAAGTTGTTCCCAGAGAGTGTGGTGAGGTCTTGCAACAGGCTGTCCAGGGAGGGGTGGAGGTGCCATCCCTGGAGGGGTTGAAAAACCAGGCAGATATGGTGTTTCAGGATTTAGTGGTTAGGGGCCGTAGCATGGATGGTTGGACTTGATGTTCTTGAAGGTCTTTTTCAACCATGATGATTCTATGATTCTACTTGATGTCTGCTCTTGCCACCACCGGCTTCGTCTCCACACTGGCTTTTTGCGGCTCACTGGGCTTCAGACCACCTTAATTCACCACCACCTTTCACCACATTTCAAGGCCAGAACCATCCAAGAAGTCTTCCTCCTTCTTCTTTATCCACAGAGCTGGGGCTGCACTATGGCTGACTTCCTAAATTAAAACAGGAGCACTCGAAACCCCCTAGGCAGACAAAAATTCAGCCCCAAAAGCCCACCAAAACACATTTCCCTGCCCAAATATCTTTATTCACAAAGGACTGATTGGCTGAGCCACATGCAGGTTATGTCTGCAGCTGGAAAGGTATTTTATCTGTTTTCCCAAAACTTCTTATAGGCACCATTTTAGGTCCCTGTCTCCATTACTAGGACCCAGCCCAGCCAAAACCATGACATGGGGTTTTTTGATGTTGGTGGGGTTTTTTTTTAATGTGTGTGTGGTTTTTGTTTTCATTTCTGTTTGACAGACTAGGGGTATTTAAATTTGAGGAGACCAAAATTCACCAAAAAAATTTGCCAGCACATTCCTCACTTCTAGTAAACATTCTCAATGATTTTTTTTCACCAAATTTGCCACCACTGGTATCAGGCATGAGAAGAGATATAACCTGTGTAAATGCCTTTAAGCAGTTACAATTGCTGCACTAAAAAACAAGATTTTGAGTGTATTAATTAATTTTCTGCTTTGCAGAAGATTTAACAGCCTTTGCATGAGTAAATGAGGCAGTTTCAAACATCACCCTTATATATACGCACTTCCTACATGGGTGCGAAACATGCAGCTTTAGCCAAGCTCATCTGCTTGCTCCAGCCAAGATTCTTTTTTATAAAGGCAATGCGTACTGAGCTAATAGCTGTGTAGCTGTTCATTGACTGCCATCACCACTTGGTTGGGAACGGTTTTAAAAAGCCATGGTGTTGTCTTAGAAAGGAGGAGGGTTACTAGTGGAATTTTCAAAGCTACCTCACACTCCTGCACATTTAGGTACTGAAATGTTTTATCAAATTTAATTCCTGAGATTTAGATATTTTACCTGTGCTCTTCTGTTTTCAAGGACAGACTGAGATGCAAAGGTTTTGTCCACAGAATGCATCTTTTTGGCGTGAAGAAAAATACACTTTCACTAGTTTACAAAGCCACACTGAAGCCAAGGAATTGTTGAATCATAGAATGGTTTAGGTTGGAAAATAATTTAAAGATTATCTAGTACCATGTGCCCCTGCCTTGGCCAGCAACACCTTTCACAAGACCAGGTTCCCCACAGTCCCATCCAACCTGGCCTTGAACACTTCCAGGGATGAGGCATTCTCTGCTTACCTGGGCAACCTGTTCCAGTGCCTCACCAACCTCACGGGGAGGAATTTCCCCCTAAGGTCTTATCTAAATTTCTCCTCTTTTAGCTTGAAAACATTTCCTTTGTCCTATCACTAGATACCTTCATAAATAGTCCTTCTCCAGCTTTTGTGTAGGCTCCTTTCAGGCACTGGAAGATGCTATAGGGCCTCCCTGTAGCCTTCTCTTCTCCAGTCTGACCGGCTCCATGTCTCTCATCCTATCTTACACTCCCTAGAAAGAAGGATCCACATTCTGCTATGACTGAACAATTGTATCTTCACTGAAGTAGAAAGAAGTGCTCCAGATTGTCAGAAGTGTGAAATGAGAACAGGATCTTTCCCTAACATGCTTCACTGTGAATTTTAACACCACACATGTGTCTAAAATCCAAATAAATTCAGATCTATATTTGGCTTTGGAAACATGTGACATTTGAGTGAACAGTGTTCTTAACCAAGTAGGATTAAAAATAGCAGATCAAGGTATCTAATGTAGAGCAAAATCAGATATGAATGGCATGTGAATCAGTGAACTACTCAGGCTACCAATCTCTTTGATTGATTCATTTTTATCCACTTTATATTAAGCACAGTTACTCCTGATTTTATGATGCTACCTGGACTGAAAAAAACCCACATTCTCTGATCACCGACAGGTCTCTCCTGTGTCAAGTTTTTGCCACTGTGTTCATCAACAGTATTTGGCATTACAGAATAAGAAAAAGCAATCTATGGCAGTAGTATTAATGTTATGGATCCATATCAGCTGTAGAAGCAGTATTGCTGTTATTAAAAGATAAGAGTGTGAAGTAATGACTCAGGAGATGTCTAGGTCAGAGTCACGGCAACCCAGGAAGAAAAGTCTTTCTAAGGTCTGTTCTAATGGATTGGAAGTGATCACACAAAGTGAGAGTACATTAATATTTCTTGGAGTAAAAATATTCACAGAGATCTTTCATTAAAGCAGAAAAAGTGTGGTTTGGACCAAATTATACCCGAGGTTGCTTCCAGCCTGGTCTTCTTTTCTCTTTATTCTCTTTTCTCTCTTTTCTCTCTTTTCTCTCTTTTCTCTTCTCTCTTTTCTCCTTTCCCTTCCCTTCCTTCTCCTCTCCTCTTCAACATTCAATGAGTTGTCACATACTGAGTTTCCTCCTCTCCATATTTTTCTGCTGTAAGATTTTGATAGTTATATTTAATGTTCGGGCTACAGTTATTTATAATCTTGCTGACTCTTTCTTTTTTGTATCTGATAAGCAACAAAGGAAAAACCTGTACTATTAAGGAAAATGTAGTTCCTAGATGCAGTCCCAGAGTGCTCTACAGCTCCTTTTGTATTTTGCCTGTGCTATCTACTTGAAAGATGTGACATGGCTTTAAGGAAAGATGTATTTCTATATGGATTAGCCAAGCCAGTTACAATCTCCAGAGTATTTTTCACTTGGCTCTGAACTGTTTTTCATTGTTTGGAATGCTCCATCTGCATTGTTTTATTAAACAGAATGAAGAGAAACAATCAAGCTCCATGAAAGCACTTTTAACAAAAGATCCATGTGTGTATGGAACCACAGGTTAAGTCCTTTCTCTGTTCAGTCACTGCTTTTTGCAGGGACAGTGGTTTCACAAGAAAAGTGTGTTGTTGGCTGGACCTTTTCTTAGTGAGGAAAAGCTGCTCATTAGCTGGACTCCCTAAGGACAGGGACTTGGGGGTGCTTGTGGATGAGAAGCTCAACATGAACCAGCAGTGTGCACTTGCGGCCCAGAGGGCAAATCAGATCCTGGGCTGCATCAGGAGAAGTGTGGCCAGCAGGTCGAGGGAGGTGATTCTCCCCCTCTACTGGGCTCTGGT
>JAOXOE010027402.1:0-18502 GCA_028565055.1 Phoeniculus purpureus | reverse complement strand
AGACACTAAAACACAGGCTCATAGAACTGACAGAGTTGGAAGGGATCTTTAGAGATCATCTAGTCCAATATACTAGACAAAGCAGGATTTTCTAGAGTACATTGCACAGGGTTGCATCAAGGCAAGATCTGAATGTCTCCATGACTCTACAGCTTCTCTAGGCAGCCTGTTACAGCAATGTGAGCCACACAGTAAAGAAGTACTTCCTCAAATCTAAATGAATCTTCTTGTGTCCCAGCTCATGCCCACTGCTCCTCGTCCTATCACTGGCACCACTAAAAATAGTCTGGCACCATATACTCTACAACTATCCTGCAGATACTCAGAGACATGGATAAGGGTTCCTCTCAGTCTTCTCTAGGCTAAATGTTCCCAGCATCCTCAACCTTCTCTCGTAAGAGGGACGCTCCAGAACCCAATCACCTTCCTTGCCCTCCCATGGACTCTCTCCGGTAGTATCCTGTCTCTCTTGAACTGGGGAGCCCAGAACTGGACATACCACTCCAGATGTCGCCTCACCATAGAAGACTATCAAGTTTCCTTCTAAGAACAAAGCACTGAAAATAAAAGCTACAGGCCAGTTAAAGGTATTCAAGTCACTAATAGAAAAGCCTGAAGATATATTCAAAGTATGAATTTCAGGAAGGAAGAAAATCTGTCCAACAAACCGTATTTCCACAGAACAACAAATTGCTTGTTTTGTAGCATCACAGTACAGTGATGGCAAAGAAGGGGCTCCAGTTCCCTACTCTGACATACCACCACCACTGATCTCTATCTCATCAGTATTTAAGGGCCTCTAAGTGATGTGAATCACCTCTCTGTCTCATTAACAGCTTCCTGGATTTCTGCACTACTTATGTTTCTGTCAAGATGGTTGGATTTACAATCCTCTTATAAACTCTGACATGAGAAGTGGATCTTGCAAACTGCTACTGGGTTTTGGGGACCATCTGAGGAAATAATTTCCATGTAATTATCTACTTATTTTTTTACCAGTAGAAACCAGTTTATCTTAAACAGTTAATCACAGATAGTTCCAGTTCACAGAAACACTAATATCGACATTTAAGGTCATCCCTAGACAACCCACTACTTCATGATGTACAGAAGCTTTCATGTTTTCATGAACAGGCTGATATATCTAAATCTGAACTGCTAACATAATCTGTTGCTCCAAGTTTCCAGTTATCAAAACCCTGAGCTTTTTGCTATAAATATTAATTTTCCATCTGTCTATAGTTTTATAACTTTGCAGTAATTGCAGGATTCAGTGGAGACTCCATGCAGTAGAAGGAACAGTGAGTAAAATTAGACCAAGCACAAGGTCAACTTACAACAAGTCTGTGTATTTTTACAGCTTGCACAAGATACACAACATGTCTATCCTGAAGTTCCCAGTGGAAAAATCAATCTAGAACAGGATCAGAAATGTCTTAATTTAGTTTAATCCAGAGTATTTAAAAATAAGGTTTTTTTATCATCTTTTTATATTAAAAAATATAAAACCTAGAAGGAAAAACAAACTTGTGAATCACAGTGGAGTGAGCTGGGTTAATGAAGATTAATGATAATGATCAATAAGCAAAACTAGTTGATAGTAGCAAAGCTGCCTACACATCGTTTTCCTAAATTCACTGTCTTTGCCTACAGACAGGGAGTAAGATCAGCTGGCTTTCATTTTGAAATTAGTTTAGCTTAAAAATATTTGAAATTATTTTATTAGTGCAGGACCTTATTAAAACATGGATTAGGGATGAGAGAAGCTGTTCTCTCTACAAATTTCCAGTTTTGTTTAATATCTTTACTAATGACCTTGCTGATGGGATAGAGTGTCTCCTCAGCAAGTTTGCTGATAACACTAAGCTGAGTGGTCTGACTGATAGATCTGATGGCTGTGCAGCAATCCAGGAAGACTCAGACAGACTAGAGGGCTGGACTAAGAGGAAGCTAATGAGGTTCAATAAGAAAAAGTGCAGAGCCCTTCACCTGGGAAGGAGTAATGTAATGCATTAGTACAGGTTAGGGGATGACCTACTGGAGAGCATTTCCATGGAGAGGGATCTTTGAGTTCTTGTGCACAGTAAGTTCTCCATGGAACAGCACTGTCCTCTCGCAGCTCAGAAGGCCAGTGGAATCCTGGGATGGATCAAGAAGAGTGTGTCCAGCAGATCAAAGGAGATCATCTCCCTCTCCACTCTGCCCCAGCGAGGCCACATCTGGAGTATTGTGTCCAGTTCTGGTTCAAGAGTGACACGTGTTTGAGACACCTCAATGGATTATTAAGGGACTGCAACACCTGCCTTATGAGAAGCGAGTGAGAGACCTGGGACTTTTCAGCTTGGAGAGGAGAAGATTGCAAGGGGACTCAATCACTATCTATAAATCCATGAGGGCTTTGTGTCAAAAAGAAAGAGACAATCTCTTTCCATCTGCACTCTGTGATAGGACAAGAGGCAATGGGTGTGAGTTGGAGCACAGGAAGTTCCATGTCAATATGAGAAAAAAATTCTTTACTGTAAGGGTGACAGAGCACTGGAACTGGCTGCCCAGGGAGGTTGTGGAGCCTCCTTCTCTGGAGACTTTTAAGATCTGTCTAGATACATTTTGGTGTAACTTGTTTTAGGTTTTATGGGCCTGATCGAGGACAGGGGTTGGAGTCGATGACCCCTGAAGGTCTCTTCCAGCCCCTAAAGATCTGTGTATGTCACACTAGTTTGCATTTTTCCTTCTGATCTCGTGTTTTCTAAGAGTGACCAATACTCCAGCAAAAATGGCACCAATACTTTTCCTGAAACACCTATAGCATGTTTTGCATCATTTTTAACCCTTATATTGGCTAGCGCTTTGGCTGTGTCCTTCGCCACTGCTGCCAGATGAACCTATTCATACACATATCAAAAACCTTTACAGATTCACAAGAGGCTTATGACACATCAAATTTTAACTCTACTGTCATTTAACTCATTCTTTTCTCTTCAGGAGGAGGAAGATCAGATAGGAAACCCTGCTGCTTACATGACTTCATTTTACATGACTTAACAATTCTTCAACTCTGCATTTTTCACAAGCTACTGCGTCACCAAAGTGCTGTGGCAGCATGTAGAAAGGGTTGGAAAGGAGCTCTGTGTAAGATGAAATTTAAACACTCTCATAGGCAACCAGTGGAATTATTCGTCTCAGATCACAGCTTTTGTTTTCAACTAGAATTATTGTCTGTCTTGCTAAAGCAGTCTGAAATAGATCCCAGTATTACATGCTGGACAGTTTGCTGGTTCTTACAGACTAAATTTTAGCGGTGAGGCCGCTAAACTATTTTAATGAACATCTAAGACTCCAGGCACACATGGCCATCTTTGCAAACACAGAAATAGCTGCTATCACCTGGCTGACAAATATTGCCAAGGGACAGCTGAAGTATGTCATAGCTATTCTATACTAGTGAGGCATGAAAGTCTTCTCATCATTTCAACTTGCCATTCCATTGTATGATTATCATGCCATATCAGTAGTTGGCCCTATGATGCAAAAAGCATATGGCATGTTGAGGAAAATTATTTAAGCTTCATTTAACTTTTTCAAACTGATGAAATAAGAAATAAAGTATAAGAATTAAATGATAAAATCATGCAATCATTATGGCTGGAAAGGACCTCCAGGATCAGCAAGTCCATCCCTCAGCCAAACATCTCCTTAACCCCTAGACTTAAATCTAGCCTCAAGTTCTAGATTTACTCATTTTTTTAAACATCTCCAGGGATGGTGATTCCACTACCTCCCTGGGCACCCTGTTCCAGTGCCCAACCACACTCCCAGGAAAGAACTTCTTCCTAAGATCCAATCTAAACCCTTCCTTGACACAACTTGAGGCCATTTCCCCTCATCCTATCATTAGTAATTTGGGAGAAGAGATCAGCACCAGCCTCGTTACAACCTCCTTTGAGGTAGTTGTAGAGAGCAGTGAGATCTCCTCTCAGCCTCCTTTTTTCTAGAGTAAATAACCCCAGTTCCCTCAGCTGCTCTTCACATGGCATCTTTTCTAGACCTTTCACCAGCCTTATCGCCCTTCTCTGGACCCACTCCAGCACCTCAATGTCCTTCTTATTCTTTGGCTTCAACGTAAGCTAAATTAACTTTAAGAACACATTTAGACATTTTTTGACGACATGCAGCCATACCAGACGGTTAAGTAACTACAGTAGAACTGTAGTTATATAAAAGCAAAAGCTCCAAAATTACAAGTCCTTAAAAGCTTATCCTGCATCCACCTTTTGGAAATGACATTATATCTCAGTGTCAAAGTGCTTCCAGGAAGAAAATAACAAATAAAATATAACGACAGTAGAAAGTGCATAATCTTTCTCAAATGCTTTAAACACAGTGACTCTCAAGTATCAGAGAGTCATTGAAGCAGAGAGAATCTGTCATAATTTCCAAGAACAAGTAAATCTTTCTCTAATAGCACAGGTGAGGACAGAGCATGACTGCAGTACTTCGTGTAGTGGTGTTGAAAAGCAGGGACTTTTTTGTGTCAGTCAGTGCAGTCTCCTACTGGTAAATGGAAGGTTCCCTTCCAAGCAGATATCTATCCTGTTTGTGGCTTTCACATCACTCCATCTGAGCACTTTGTCTCTTAAGCATAAGGTCTTGCATGTGCATGGAAGAGTGGGGTCATAACTTTCACGGATGGTTCACTCTGATCTGAGGAAATCCATGACCTCCTCAAGCACCCAAAGAAGCACAACTCACCTCTCCTGAGGGAAAGAGGACATCACTCCCATGTTTCAGTGGGATCACAGAAGCACAGAATTTTACTGAGGCTGGAAAAGACCTCTGAAATTATCCAGCCAAGCCCAATGACCTAACCATCAGCCAGACCAGGGCACTAAGGGCCACAACCAGTCTGACCTTAAACACCTCCAGCAATGGGGACTCCACCACTGCCCTGGGCAGTCCATTCCGGGGTCTGATCACCCTTTCTCCGAGGAAGGGCTTCCTAACATCCAACCTAAACTTTCCCTGGCAGCTTCGGGCCCTGCCCTCTTGTCCTGTCACTAGTTGCCTGGGAGAAGAGCCCAAACCCCACTTAACTACAACCTCCCTTCAGGTAGTTGTAGAGAGGGATAAGGTCCCCCCTGAATCTCCTCTCCTCCAGGCTAAACACCCCCAGCTCCCTCAGCCTCTCCTCATCAGCCTTTTCCTCCAGTCTATTCCCCAGCCCTGTTGCTCCTCTGGACCTGCTCCAGCCCCTCAATCTCTTTCTTGAGGTGAGAAAGAGTGCCCCCAGCACTGCCCCCAGCACTCAAGGAGAGGCCTACCCAGTGCCGAGTGAACACAGGCCTAGGTGTACAGGCCTAGGTGTACAGGCCATACCAGGGCTGAAACCACGTAAGAATCAAATCCTTCTCTTTCTTCCCAAGTCCTATACCAATTTATTCCTTCTGCTACACCTTCCCACCAGGTTCTTTGCATTCTTTACCCTTTGCAATTCATCAGTGAGATTTTTTTCCGTTTTGCTTTCTAAAGCTGCATCCTCTCTCCTTGCCAGTCATACAGGCCTCAGCCGCCAGGCCCAGTGCAACAGCAGCCAGGTCTGACAACTGGAGAAAAGTCCTGCTTAAGCACCCACATGCTGATAAAACACATCCTCAGCACTCCTGGGGAGATGTAACGCAGACTGTTGGTTCTGCTTTGGACCAGATTGGATAGCTCAGCTCTGTGCAAATGTGAATTCCCGTGTGAATTCTGTGTGAAGCGAATGAAACTGATGAGTTTTCCAAAGCTTGTAATTCTGTGCAATTAGTGTCATCTTCCCCCTCCCCCCCCCAACAGAAAGTCATATAAACCTGATAAAAAGCCCAGCCAGGGGTAAATCCCAAACTTTCAATTCAAATTACAGCTACATGAGAGTCTATTCACAAAGTACAGGTAAAGCCAGGACGGTTCCTTTAAGTTTCATTGTCAAACATCTGGCCCTGGTTACAAGGGAACACCAAAAGCAAAATCTTAAGCCACTGAAAATAGCAAGGGAGAAGCAACACTATTAATGATACCATAGAATCATAGAATGGTAGGGATTGGAAGGGACCTATCTCGATTTAACTCGAGATCATCGAGTTAATTCCTCCTATCACAAAAGGATCACCTATGGTAGGTCATACAGGAACATGTCCAGGCTGGTTTTCAGTTTCTTCAGAGGAAGAGACTCCACAACCTCTCGAAGAGACTCCACAACCTCTCTGGGCAGCCTGTTGCAGGGCTCTGTCACCCTCACATTAAATAAGTATCTCCTCATGTTGAAGTGGAACTTCTTATGTTATAGCTTATCTCCACTATTCCTTGTCCTATTACTGGGCACCACCAGAAAGTGACTGATCCCTTACACTTTACAATCAACCCTCAGATATTTACAGACATTCATAAGATCCCCTCTCAGCTTTCTTTTCTCCAGACTGAACAGCCCCACTCTCTCAGCCTTTCTTCATAGGTGAGATGCTCAAGTCCCTTAATCATTCTTGTAGCCCTCTATTGGACTCTGTTCAGTAGATCTCTGTCTCTCTTGAATTGAGGAGCCCAAAACTGGATACAGTCCTCCAGATGTGGTCTCACTAGGGCAGAGTAGAAGGGGAGGAGAACCTCCCTAGACCTGCTGGACATGGTTCTCTTAATGTACCCCAGGATACCATTGGCCTCCATGGCCACAAGGGCACATTGCTGTCCTATGGATGACACAGTTATGTCAGCTACTCGCAAGTCTGAGCACAATCAGTAGTGTTATTCTCACAGGCAGCAGTGAAGCTAAAATTACCTACAGATCAATGATCCAGATGACTCTGAATGTTCATCACAGGTTGGGAGTTTTGCTACATTTTTCATGAAGTATTGACTTAGTGCTTTTGAAAATCTCATCTGAACTGCTTCCCAATAGATTTTGTACTTTCAACACCACAAAACATTCTGAAGATGAAGTATGACAAATGTCAGTCTTTATACTGTGCTGTTACAATGCTGACAGAACTAGTTATTTCTTGAAGAGTACCACTTTCTAAAGAGATCTAAGCTGACTTTTAAAACCTGATCATACTATCAGCATTGCCTTAGAGGGTATAAAATTCATCATGGAATCACAGAATTATTCCAGGCTGGAAAGGTCATCTAGTCCATCCCTGCTGCAGTGAGCAGGAACATCCTCAGCTAGATTAGGTTGCCCGGAGACTTGTCCAGCCTCACCTTGAATGTCTCCAGGGATGGGGCCTCAGCAAACTCCCTGGGTAACCTGTTATACTGTTTATTTTATGTACTATGGATCTGACACTGCTGCTATATGACCAACGAGCAAGACGTCTTTAAATCTGCATTGGAAATGAACCTGTAAAAGCAAACAGACTTACCCAATACAGATTCACAGCTGCAGCTGAAACAAATATCACTGAAGCTACAGTCCCTTTCAGTTTTAGAACCTTTTGTACTCGCTGTGATCTACTTCAGCCTACTTGCAAGCTATTCAACTGCTCCACATGTTCTGCTTTCTCTTCTCAGCTCAAGAGCAATCCTACAATCCAAAGTGTTGACACAAACAAGTAAAACTTCCAACACATAATTCACATAATTTGTCCTATTAGTTTCCTTTTACTCTAAATGGTTTTTCCTGCAGAGTCACTGAACCCCCTTTCAGAGCTTTTTAAAGTTGTAGAACAGTAACATCAACACCATATTCAGTTAAAACTGTACAAAACAAATGAAATAAATATTTCATATCCTAGACTATCTCCACTTACATTGTGGAGCCCAGGTGTCTCCTCTTACTACAGATTTGATCCATGTGCTTAAAATTTAAGCCATGATTGACAAGATTTTTGTTATTATGATGACAGATTAAAGTGTTCATTGAATTTAGAGGGCTTTTATTTCAGTTGTGACAGTACTGTACTCAGAGACAATGAAATACAATACCAGAGGATTAAAAGCAGCACATAACTAGTCAGGCACTGGTGCTGCAATCATCTTGGTCTAACTCACACATGCTGATCACCCATTTAAACATAAAACGCTACTCTGAGCAGAGCATATTCTTTTCAAAGTCTTCCTCATGTGCCTCCTCTCATTTCCAACATAATAAATATATCATCTGATGAGGAGCTTAGTGACAGCTGCACAAGCTAGTCCTAAATACAAAAAACAATAAGTGGCTTTAAAAGGTTCAGTAAATCTCTATTGCATAACAGCGCCAAAGCAGTGCAATTATTGCTTATAACCAAGAATCAGATAAGGCGGCCCTTATCTGATAAGGACTGCCTTACTCCCCAAACTCCAAGCATCAGTTGCTTTGGGATAATCTATAAGATCATCTCCTCTACTGATGCATCATTCACCTACAGAAAGGGAAAGCAACAAGCTGAACATAAATGCTTGGAATGATTAAGGGAGTGGAGTATCTCCGTGATGGTGAAGGCTGAGGGAGCTGGGTCTCTTGAGCTTGGGAAAAAGGAGACTAGGGGTAACCTCATTAATGTTTATAAATATGGAAAGGGTGAGTGTCAGGAGGATGGAGCCTGGCTCTTCTCAATATCATCTAGTGATAGGACAAGGGGTAATGGGTGTGAGCTGAAACACAGGAGGTTTCACATCAATATGAGAAGGAACTTCTTCCCAGTGAGAATGACAGAGCACTGGAAGGGACTGCCCAGGGGGATTGTCAAGTCTCCTTCTCTGGAGATGTTTAAAACCCACCTGGACATGTTCCTGTGTGACTTGATCTAGGTGATCCTGCTGTGACAGGAGGATCGGACTAGATGATTTTTCAAGGTCCCTTTCAAACCCTAATATTCGTGATTCTGTAAAATATTTTGTCTGGTTGAACACAGGAGATATGTGACTGAAAAAGACCAAAAATTATTAAAAAGAAGAAACTTGTTCACTTGATTTTACATCTTACAGCTGCCTGTGATCACCTACAGTAGGTCACAAAGAAACACATCCAGGTGGGTTTCGAACGTCTCCAGAGGAGACTCCACAACCTCTCTGAGCAGCCTGTTTACTGCTCCTACATCCTCACAGTAAAAAAGTTTTCTAGTGTGTTTACATGGAAGCTAAACATTAGCACTTTGCTTTGACCGAGTATTGAGTTTTCCTAAAGGCAGGGAAAACCTATAGTTACAATATTAAAAAAAGTTATATTTACAACCCCCAACAAAGTTAAGCATTAATAGAAGTATCTTCTTTTAAAGTTTAATGAAAACTCCAAGGACAGTGTTAGGAGAGAAGTGAGACTTCATTCACAGCATCACAGAACATTAGGGATTGGAAGGGACCTTGAAAAGTCATCCAGTCTAATCCTGCTGCGAAAGCAGGATCACCTAGACCAAGTTGCACAGGAACATGTCCAGACAGGTTTTAAACATCTTCAGAGAAGGAGACTCCACAACCCCCCTGAACAGCCCCTTCCAGTGCTCTGTCACCCTCACTGGAAAGAAGATCCTTCTCATACTTATGTGGAGGTCCTATGTTCCAGCTTACATCCATTGTCCCTTCTACCACCTTACAGTCACGTCACTATTTGGGCAAAGGCCACAGACTTGACAATGTGTCCAGAACCCTTTCTGTGAAAACAACACGTGCACAGAGCCCTCAGGGAGACAAGCAAACACACAAATAAATAAATAAAGGCTACAGTTCAGTCCCAAGATCAGTGCTATGAACTCATGCTCCTGAACAAAATACTAACTTGGCAGCAATGTTTGGAAAGACTTGCAGTTTGCACATAAACCTACTTGGCAAACCACAGCGCAGAGTTATCAGAATAATTTCTGTTGGATAAAGGTGTAGACTCACTCTGCAGTGTCAGTCACGAACAAGCATGCCAGCGTCTGGCAGTCTTTCCCAGATGGTAATACAAGGTCACAATCATCTGCTGAACATCAAAGCCCATACATCATTTCTGACTTCAGTCTACAACATCAACCCTAATTAAAGGGTTAGTGAATGCAATCACCAAAAACCTACCCCAGCTGAAGAGAAGCTGCAAAACCACTTGTTTACTGTGGCCTTTCAAATACATCTATCAACCAGACAGTGCTCGAGTACATGCATGCACACGCAGGCACACACACACAGAGAAGGAAGCCAGCTTTAGCAGTTGGCTTCTGTGGGTCTTTCTGTGGGCCACACAGTACCAGTTCTGAAAGCCTACTAGGTCACACACAAGTAGCAGGCAATAAAGCAAATATTAATGGTATTATTTCAAAATAATAGTATTATTCCATGGTATCACTGTAACAATGTCATTATTTGCATCTCCTTGCTTCAGTACTTACACAACCTGGTGATGACAGCACACAATTACGTTGCCCAACCTAACACTTACAAGCAAACAGGACAGCAAACCCAACAAATTTCACTTGTCTCTGGACTCTGTCTCTGGACAGAGACAAGTGGCCCAAGGAACTCTGATTGAATGAAATGACAGAGAGATTTAGATCTTGTCATGAGGAAAATGAAAGCCAAGAAATGCATGAACAATTTAAAACCCAGGTGAGACTCTCATCTTAAAGGCAGCCGTTTAAGCAGCAATCCATGGTATTGAGACTGTAATTCATTCCTGTGCAAAAGAACATCTACATACATGCTGGTGCAGACATGTACCATTAAAATAGCTTTATAAAGGAACTGGGTTGGTCTTTCACTTCTGAAACAACCAGTAAATGCAGCTAGCAGCCTGTAACCAAACTCTGATTTTGATTATTCAAGCTTTCACAAAGCTGATTCTACTCCATTCTGTTTTACTGTATTCTGTTCTGCTTTATTCTATTCTATTCCACTTTATTCAATCCCATTCTATTTCCCCTCTTCTAAGGAATAAGAAGATATAACTAAATGTTCCTCTAAAAATCCATCAAAGAAAGAAAACAAAAGGATATAATCCACTTCCTCTAATATCCAAACTATTACATTAGGGAAGAGACAAAATGTTCTGTGTTCACAAATCATAATAAACTGACTCTAAAGCATGTCTTTAATAGGATTATTGTGTATGGAAATAATATTGCATTACTGTATTTGGTTTTACTGGGATGGAGTTGATCTTCCCCATGACACCTCTCCCAGTACTGTGTTTGTGGTGGTAGCTGGAGGGGTGCTGGTAACACCCCAGTGTTTTGGCTGCTGCTGAGCAGGGCTCACACAGCACCCAGCCTGTGGGGTTTTTTTCTTTCCTAACCCCAATAGCAGGCTGAGGGATGGGCTGGGCCAGCTAACCCAAACTGACCAAAGGGATTTCCATACCATATTACATCAGCCCAGATATAAAAGTGAGGGAAAAGAAGGAAAGGGGGGGGCATTCACTGGTAGCATTTTGTCCTCCAAAGCAGCCACTATGTGCATCAGGCCCCGCTTCCTCAGACAGCAGCTAAATTTAGTCTTCTGACAGGAAACAGAATAACCTTTATTATTTGCCTTTGCTTCCACACATGGGTTTTGCTTCTGCTTTATTAAACTGTTGTTGTCTTGAGCAACTAGTTTCCTGTGATATTTTTCTGTCCCCTGTCCATCTAAAAACTTGGGAGAGACAGAGCGGCTTTGGTGGGCACCTGGCCCCCAGCCAGAGCCAGACCACCACAACTACTGTGTTTCTTGCTGTTTTCTGGCAGTGCAAGGTCAATACTTGCATCTATGATGTTCACAGTATGGATGCAGTACTCCAGGTTTCAAACCTGCAGATACTTAGCTCCTCCTCCTACTGTTAGTACTTGTACAAATTAAAAGATATAATTTCTACTCTGTCCCAGCAGTCTCTAAGGGTTTTAAGGGTTTTAAGCCCAGTCTCCAATGATGGGACAAAGAAATATACTCATATACTGGTATTTAATGGATCTAAACCAAATCCTCACAGCTAACAAAAGCTATGCAAGACTGGTTTCCTTGTTTTCAGAGTGACAATATCTTCTACAATATTTTTCAATTATTTCCAGGTGAAGACTTACTCTCAAAATTCATTACTGCTAATAAGAGGAATCATTTACCAAGCAGTACAAGAACCTTTACATTCATGTCTGAACCCCACGTTCTCCAGAGCAATAGTTCCTATCAGTCCAGAGAGCTCTGCATTGTTTTCCCATCAGTGACTTAACATTATCGCTACAGGAGATGTAAATGTTATTTCAGTAGTAAGCTATCTTCTTCAAGAGTCCATGCCAGCTCTGCAATAGCCACGTGCAGACTGGGATTTATTCCTGTCTGAAACAATGAACTCTAAAGTCATCTGCAGCTGGGCACAGTGCCGATGCTGGTACAATTACAACACTATGTCAGCTTCTTATTGTTAAGGTGACAGATTTCATATCTGGGCACGTTATCTTGTTGGAGTAAGTGGTATTTTTTCTTGGAAGCAAGCTGGAATGGCACAGGACTCTACCAATTCCGAAGCACTGTAATATGTTTCTATAGCCTTTTTTGTAGGTAACCTTATATAGCAGTTTCTCTTGTGTTCTCTGCCAGCACTTTATCCTGAACAGGTGCTCAGCAAACTTTCAGGCTATTACAGTGCAATGGATTGGAGAAAATTAAGATATGAACAGCTAACCCTCTCAACAAAACAGCAACGGTGGCATAGGAGTGTACTGGCACAGTAAGTTCAACAGGCCCCTCCTTTGGATCCCATGTCAGTTATGAGGTCAAGGATCCCACGTGACACTGGTGAGGGCAAGAGAGCTTTAAAGTATGAAACAACAGACATGAAAAAATCATTCTCAGCAACAGTGTCCAGTTGTACTCACAAGTGAACCTTTGGCTTCTGAATATCTTGTTAGTCAGCCACCACAGAACACTGTGATCCAGGATGCTGTTCCAAGTCTTCAACAGTAATAAAATGCCTTTGGTACAATGACTAAAATCATCGATTCCCATTTATATATCTGAACTTATAGACTTTGAATAAGATTTGCCATATTCCATACAATGGAATGACACCAAGTGCAAGGTTCTACATCTGGGCTGAGGCAATCCCAAGCACAAATCTGTGCTGGGCAGTGAACAGACTGAGAGCCATCCTGAGGAGCAGGACTTAGGGCTGTTGGTAGATGACGAACCAGCAGTGTGTGAGGGCAGCTCAGAAGGCCAACTGTATTCTGGGCTGTATCTACAGAGGCATCACCTTTCTGTGATTTTTCCTCCTCTACTCTGCCATCATTAGACCTCATCCACAGTACGGCATCCAGTTCTGGAGTCCCCAGTAAGAATATGGAACTGTTGGAATGAGACCAGAGGAGGCCACAGGGATGATCAAAGGGCTGGAGCACCTCTGCTATGAAGATAGGCTGAGGGAATTTGTGGTGTTCAGCCTGGAGAAGAGAAGGTCCTGGTGTGATCTTATAGCAGCCTTACAGTACCTGAAGGGGACTACAGGAAATCTGGAGAAGGGCCTCTAACAAGGGCATTTAGTGATAGGACCAGGGGGAATGGTTTCAAGCTAAAAGAGGGTAGATTCAGATTCTCAGGAAGAAAATCCTCACACTGAGGATGTTAAGCCACTGGAACAGGTTGCCCAGGGAGATTGTGGATGCCCCCTCCCTGGAAGTGTTCAAGACCTGGTTGGATGGGGCAAATCAGGTCTGGTGAGAGGTGTCCCAGCCCATGGCAGGTGGGTTTGAACCAGCTGATCTCCAAGGTCACTTCCAACCTAAGCCATTCTATGATTTCCAGATTCAGAATTCACTTACACTGTATGATCCTGGTCATAAAGTCCAGCCCTCATAGTGTCTTTCTGAATGAAACAGGTACAACCACTCTGAACTCTGGATGATGCTCATGATGAATGTGAGGTTTACCACACAGACTAAGATCACTCATCAGCATACTGTAACAGAACAAATTACTACTGGTTCCTCATCATCTGCTGCTCCACGATGGGAAATAACAGCTTCAACAGAACAGACTGGAAGGAAAATCACGATCTATTCATGGACCTTTTAAGAAGCCAGTTCAGAGTCCCACCATAGTGTCTCAGGCACCTACAGAGCATTATTAGAGTGCCACAAACAGATTCAATAACAGGTCTAGCAGCACGGTGTATTGCATTGTGTTAGTAAGCAGGAGCCAAGGCAAGAAAAGGGTTATCAGACAGTGAGTAATGGACCACCTGCGGTCACGCTGAATCCAGGCTATACAGTTTCATTATGGACCGCATCAAAGTGTGAGTAATGCTGCAGGCCAAACATGGACCTGTCTGTCAACCTCCTGGTGTTTGGACAAAATGTCCTGAGAAGCTGATGCAGTAGAGACATTCAAGAAATGCAGGAATCATGGCTGAATCCCAGCCACTCTGCAATGGCATTAGTGATTCATGCTGTGGGTATTATTCTGAAATTCTATAAAACCTTCCATTATATGAGAGTCACACACAAGAAGTCAATATAACCCCTCAGGACTACTCAAAACCTTCCTTGCTTTTAAAGCATTTCAGTGCTGAAAAGAATTTGAACTGATACCTCTAAATCGAAGCACGAGGGCAGACAAAAGTGCTGCAAAGCATCCAGACATGCTGTCTCACTAATGCTGGCCTGATCTACTGCCACGTACTGACCCAGTGCACTGCTCCACATCCACCTCCCAAGGTATCGTTTGCACAGGTGCAGGCCAGGACTCCAGACTATATGGAAACAACCTAAGTGCTGCTCAGTCATCACCCACAGGATGTGTGGTTAAGTCCTTGAGGCCCTCTGCTGTACTTTGCCTCCTCAGCATCGCAAAGGAAGGGAAATATTTATACAGACAAGGATGACAGGAGCTGGATTCTGAGCCCAAATCAAGTCAAACCAGTTGAATTTTCTCTGCTCCCTTAGCATATTGCTGTACAGAAGAATTTCTAGTTATGACTCAGAGTTTCCCTCTGAATCTGAGTCAGCAATCCTGTCTCTTTCTAAAATCATCATTATTCTAGGAAAGCTTCCACCAATTTCACATATATGTTATCTCATGAGGTTTCTGGAACCTACTGTAGCAGCACATGCATCAAAAAGGTCAAACAACTCTGCACCTGTTTCATAAATCATTATAGGTTTCTAAAGCCTAAGAATCAGTAAAATGACATACAAATCCTTCCTTATCATAGAATTACGTATTTCCATGTTTATACTAGAACTAGATACTACATGTTTATTTGGGTTAGAAACAGAATGTGCATGCTGTGGTTATCAGATCTTTATTACACACTCAGAACGAATGAAGCCTCTGCCTATTGAGCAAGACGTTCCCTGAGAAGCTGACTTCATACCCTGAAAAGGGGATATATTTTGCTTTCAAGAAAGGATTTCAAACAAGCAGCACTGGACTGATAGCTACTGCTCTTCTCTGACAACTCTTCAGACAACTTAGTGTTGCTGCCTACCCAAAACCAACTAGCTTAGATAATTTTTAAACCCTCCAAATTTATACAAATCGCTGGAAAACACAAAACTAGCTTCCACTGTTATCTCCAAGTAAAAGTACAGATTTTTAGGCACCCCTTCACCTTGCCAGAACACAATCACTGAGGAAATGCTGTATTACAGGCAAAGATAATTGAGAATGCTTCCAAAAATCCAATTTCTAATCACTCAATAACTTGAGGTCTGCAGCTTCCTTCCATGCAGTGACAGAGAGGTTGGCTTGGAGAGAATGGGGAGATCAGAACCAACGACAAGCAGCAGAGTACTCCATTTATTACCATATGCATAACTACAGGGGTCCTGTATCACCACATAAGTCACAAATAGCACCTTACTGCGGGACTGCCATCAGCCTGTCCGGTTAATATTCTGCCTAGAATTGTCATTTTTGTAACACAGAACGCTGGGTGCATCCTACCCAAGGCGCTGCTGAGATAAATGAGACTTGACTCAATCTGCCCAGCTCCAACCAAATAGATTAATCCAGCATTTGCCAGATTTTTTATATATATAAAAATTGTAACACATACAGGCAGGAGGCCAGAGGTTCTCAGAAACCACAGCAGCAACTACTAATTAGCCTTGAGGAAGACTGGCCTGGGGCTACACAATGATCTAATGAAGAGAGCAATAGACAAGAGTCCCAGTGCAAACAATGGGGAGAAATACAATACACAAACGGATGTTGGATAACTTGTAGAAGCTGCAGCTTGACGAGAACAGCTGCTACATGGAGTAGCCACACTGTCGTCTATACATACACATGAGTGACTATCCCACTGTCATAGAGTGGTTTAGTATGGAAGGGACCTTGAAGATCATGCAGTTCCAACCCCCCTGCTGTGGGCAGGGACACCTCTCACTAGGACCAGGTTGCTCAATGTCCCATCCAACCCAGCCTCAAACACTTCCAGGGATGGGGCATCCACAACTTCCCTGAGCAACCCATCCCAATGCTTCACCACTCTCATGGTGAAGAACTTCATACTATCTAACCTAAGTCTTCCCTCTTTCAGTTTCAGGCCATTGCCCCTTATCACAACAGGCTCTTGTAAGAAGCCCTTCTCCAGCTTTCCTGTAGCCCCTTCAGGTACTAGAAGGCTGCTATTTGGTCACCCCAGACCATTCTCTTCTCTAAGCTTAACAACCCCAGCTCTCTCAGCCTGTCCTCATAGCAGAGGTGCTCCAGTCTTCTGATTATCTTCACGGCCTCCTCTGGACCCACTCCAGCAGATCCATGTCCTGGATCACTGGACAGGTCTGAACTGTAGGACTGAAGGTCTGATTTGCTTGTGGCATGCATGTAGAACAGGGATTACCTCACCCAATCTCCCATGCTGAGTGCTACTAGCAACTCTGTGCATTAATCATTATAGTAAAATGAAGACTCATAACTGGTTTAGAAAGGAAACAAGGAACAAAAAGAAAAGGTATTTTAACAACCTTATCAAAAGCTAAGGTGAAGTTTGCAATGTTACACACAAACATCAGGTTGTATTTCAGAAAGGTTAATAACAAAACAGTTTCAAAGAAAATCTGAAGATCTGTGCTTTTCATTCAAAAACATGTGAGGTATTTACTCTTACAAACAGAAATTACCTTTCAATGACAGAAATCACCTGTGGAGAAAGTCTGAATGTTTTTAAACTAAATTATTGCTTTTGAACAAGGAAGTCTTTTTGCATTTCCATAAAGCAAGTATTCTGAGCAGACAAGGAAACAGACGCAGGACCCTCGTCAAGCTTTTTCCAGGGTTTAGTCATTTGATAAAGCCTTTGATAATTTATTCATGGACGCCTAATCTGGGACTCTAATCTTCAAACAGCTTCCTAACTAACAGATTTGCTTTATTTCACTGCCATATTCTGCCCTCACATAATTGCTTTTTAGTTTTGCAAGTGATTTTCTGTATCGATCAGCTCAGCAAGAAACACGTCCATCATCCAAACTCACCTAACATTAGTGAAACCTAGCGGTGGAAAAAAACCCACTCACAGTGTTTACTTAGACTAAATTAAAACATACATTTCTGGCACATGAGGCAACCACAAAAATATAGGTCTTTCAACTACTGAAATGCAAATGAATGCTTTTCCTTCATCTCTAGTGTGCTGCAAGTGTTACTATAATGGCCATTGATCCATAAGTGTTATGAAAAAATATTTTCCTTGTTGCTTTCATTTCCAATATTAACGCTTCAGTTTGAATGTCCAGAAGACTATGAGATTGAAAATACACTTGAAAGTTTATTTCCTCAACTAACGTCATCTGAGTTTATAATAATAACAGCCCTCTAATGAGTGATTATTTAGAGTTAAGTATGAGGTATTGAGTGATGAAGGTAGGAGAATATAGCCGAACAGAGGGGAGCACTGCTTAAGCTTGTGAAAAGCAATGCTCATGGCAATTGAAGAATCATTTCATAAGGATAAACAAACATACTAGCAAAAAAGTCCCTATAAATACCTTCTATAACAGCTCTGACTCACTTATTAACGTTGAGAATAAGAAAAAAAATACAAATAAATAAACCAGTCAGTTGCCGCACATATATATAAAAGGCTTAGAAAGACATAAAGAGCTTTTAAAAGCAGCTACTATTGCTTCTGAGGTCAACAAAATATTTTAGGGTCACCTATGTCAACTTCTCACAGTCACAGTCTAACGTGTAGCACAGTACTCCATTCACCTTTTGTAGCAAATGGTACTTTTTTTAGCTAAAACAGTGATTTAACTGATTTCTTTCTTAGAAATTGATGCAGTTTAGTTACAATCTGAAAGAGGCTGACACATTTCGGCCCTGATCTCAGATAGACTGCAGCTGAGCTTGCCTGTGCAAGCAGAGTAAAAGATTTTCCAAGGTCAACACTCTGTTGTTGAATATCTTAGAACAGAAATGAATCACAGAATCAGAGAATTATTGAGGCTTCGTGGGTTGTGGAGTCTCCTTCTCTGGAGATGTTTAAAACCTGCCTGGATATGTTCCTGTGTGACTTGGTCCAGGTTGTCCTGCTCTGGCAGGGGGATTGGACTAGATGATCTTTCGAGGTCCCTTCCAATCCCTAATGTTCTGTGATTCTGTG
>JAOXOE010027401.1:0-18503 GCA_028565055.1 Phoeniculus purpureus | reverse complement strand
TGACAGAGCCCTGGAAGGGGCTGCCCAGGGGGGTTGTGGAGTCTCCTTCTGTGGAGACGTTTAAAACCCACCTGGATGTGTTTCTGTGCGACTGGATCTAGGGGATCCTGGTGTGGCAGGGGGATTGGACTGGATGATCTTTCAAGGTTCCTTCCACCCCCTCGTTCTGCAACTCTGTGTATCCCTACCCATTCTCTGCGTGCAAAGCAGTAGCCGAAACACGTCCCTGATGACACACGCTTTATAAAGCTGTGAGGGGAGCAGGGGAGAGGAGACGGTGAGAACGGGTGCTGTGAGGGCTGCTTTTGTGGGGCAGCCCGCGGTGAAACGACAACCCTGCCATATGGTGTCATTACTCAGCCAACGCAGATTTGACACTTGGTGAATTTATGATATTTTGGTTTGCTTCTGGTGCCTGAAAGGATTTGCAACTGTCTTTTCACAGGGCCTGTCACAGACCTTGATTTATTTCCCCCTCCAAAGCCAGGTCTGACTGTGGAAACTGATACAACTTCCCAATATAATTTCTGGATTAATTATTCACGCTTTGCACGCTTTCTGCACACAGGGTGTTGGAAGGAATCCATCGTGTTCAACACATGCTCTCTTTAATCCCCTTTAGCAGAGTTTAGACTATTTCTATTATCGCTGTTGTGATCCTACGGTCATGGATAACACGTTTACCGTTCAAACTTGCTTAAAGTTTTCACTGTATTTCACCTTAACGAGCAATTAAATAGTCCAGACACAGTGATGAAACCAATACGGCGAAGAAACAATAAACCATATGGGTCAGATCCTCATCTTTTTAACTTTTGGGGGTGATTGGGGTGTTTTTAATCCTGTAGATCATTCAGTGTCCAGTGATTCATAGGGTAATGCCCCAAATATGTCAGTAGTTGTTGTTGTAGACGGAACGGGTTGCTGCTAATGCCGGTACCATCTGTGGAGATGACTTTTTAATTTAAAAGAATTTTCTGTCTTGAGAACAGCAAGTTGGATGAACTCATTGGTGCCCCTTGAGAGAGGATTAATGAAATGAAAACACACCCCTTTAATACCTGGAGAAGTAATAAGGATGCAGCAAGGGACAATATAGAGCGTGGGGGGGGGTAAATTGCTTTAACGTAACACGCGACGCTCATGCAAGAATTAAAAATGGATTTTGCAGTTTTGGAAATGGTTGAGGCATTAGGTTCCACATCTATCTGAGAAGGAACTTCTTCACGGTGAGGGTGACAGAGCACTGGAAGGGGCTGCCCAGTGGGGTTGTGGAGTCTCCTTCTCTGGAGACGTTTAAATTCCACCTGGACATGTTCCTGTGCAACTGGATCTAGGGGATCCTGCTGTGGTGGGGGGACTGGACTGGGTGATCTTCCGAGGCCCCTTCCAATCCCTAATGCTCTAATGATTCTGTGATTAGGATTTTGTAGTTAAACTTCTGATGCCATTTTCTTCATGATGTCTAACTGCAGAAGCAGAGTTCAGATCCCTTTACTTGTTACTAACCATTTTGCAGGAAAGTGTGGCTCAGAATTTATTGTTTCCTCGTTTTCTAAGGGAAAGGATGAGGTTCAAATATTTAGGGCCTGGAGAATCTATCTGATGAGGAGAGATTGAGAGAGTTGGGTCTGTTTAGTTTGAGGAAGAGGAGGCTGAGGGGAGACCTCACTGCTCTCTACAACTACCTAAAAGATGTTGATGCTGGTCTCTTCTCACAGGTCATTAGCGACAGAAGCAGAGGGAAGGGCTTCAAGCTCCAACAGGGGAGGGTTAGACTGGCCATCAGGAAGAAATTCTTCATGGAGAGAGTGGTCAGGTACTGGAACGGGCTGCCCAGGGTGGTGGTTGAGTCCCCATCCCTGGGTGTGTTTAAAAGTCGCTTAGATGTGGTGTTGGGGCACCTGATTTAGGGGTGAGCTTGTAGAGTGGGGTTCCTGGTTGGACTTGATGATCCCAAGGGTCTTTTCCAACCTGAACGATTCTATGATTCCTTAGTTTTAGGATGATCCCACCCAAGTTCTAATCATCACATGGAATCATCGCTCTGCAAATACATCAGAATGAAGTTTGCACAGGAAGTGAGAAAATGGAAGTTACATAAACTCAAGAGCTTTGATTCTGCAATTCTAATCACGCAGAAGTTTATACAGGCTTGTTTTAACCAAAACCCCACCTTGTTTTCTAACTGTCATCATTTGGTCTAATAAAAGGTGCTGCTTCTCCTTACATAACCGCCATAACGACTTGGACACGTGCTGCCTGAATATAAATGCAGTCCAAATATATCGGATGCATCCACATTAAATCCAAGTAAAAATACACGGGGATTAATTACTTCACTCCCCACCTCACTTCAGGCACAGCTTTGCCAACAGATGCACTAACTTGTCTCCACAAGCTGATTGCTACTATCCCTGAATGTCAAGTCACAGGGACACGTCAGTCACTAAGAGGAATAACCACAGCGAGTTCCAACGGAACACAACTTTCTGTGAGAGACAATTTAACAGGCCCATTTTGAAGAGGTGTGCTACACTCAAACTGTATTTCTGATAAAAGCACTCCGACAGTTATTACAGACCTTCGGTGATTGAAGAGCCTACACAAACAATTAAGGAGCATTCACATATCCACAGGAAATTAATTGTTGCTTGGGTTCTTCAGCTTTTTTGGGGGAGAAGCCGATTACATTTTTTATCTGAACAGCAATACCAACGAAGGAATTTTTACCCCTTCCTTTGTATCCGTGTGAAGCCCTCCGCCCGCGTGACCGTGCCAACATGTTCTCTTCTCTATCAGTCGCCAGCTCGGGAGGATCTGGGTGAAAATAAAAAGTCAATTTGCAAGAACCTCAGGAAACACGTATGTCAAAGCCAGCAGAAGAAAACCCACTGGTCTGCTTTCCCTCCCTCATCTTCCCACTGTAGCCACTCGCTTTACTACAGAATACACCACCTCTCCCTAAAATCGTTGCCTTGCTCAAGGAAACCACAAGGAAGAGGCAGGAGAGCAGGACAATGAAGAGCACATTCCAAGCAAGTAAAAGAAACTGAGCTTTAAATATTTCAGTTCAAAAGACACCTAAAAAGTGGAAGGTGAACTACAGATCTTCTGCATGTTGACATCATCTGGGTTCAGGCTATGTAAAAGCTCTTTAAGAACCTCATTTTATGTAGGTGGTTTGAAAGGAGACCTCAGTGTTTCCCTAAACGGTTTCTCTTTTTATGTTTTAAAGACAAACACTACAAGAAACCAATCCAAATAGATTTCATGATTTGAAATCCCCATGATCCCTGAAAGATTTTGGCTGCTTAAGTCAGTTCTATGAGTGTTTTTCTTTTGTAATTAAAAAAAAAATCAATTAAAACCAAGACAAACACAATCCCTAGTTTTACTCAAGCAAAGTGTGTTGCAGAGAATTGGGTCATAATTACTCCACAAGTGGCAAAAACTACATTTCTAAGAGCTACACTTTGGCCACAAGAACCCCCTGCAGCTACAGACTGGGGGACGAAAGGCTAAAGAGTGGCCAGGCAGAGAGGGACCTGGCAGGACTGGGTGACAACTGGCTGAACAGGAGCCAGCAGGGTGCCCAGGTGGCCTGCAAGGCCAATGGTATCCTGGCTTGGATCAGCAATAGTGTGGCCAGCAGGACTAGGGACATAGTTCTGCCTCTGTCCTGGGCACTGGGGAGGCCTCCCCTCGAGTACTGGGGGCAGTGCTGGGCCCCTCACTTCAAGAAAGAGACTGAGGGGCTGAAGTGGATCCAGAGGACCAACAAGGCTGGGGAAGGGATTGGAGGGAAAGTCTGAGGAGGAAAGGCTGAGGAAGCTGGGAGTGTTTAGCCTGGAGAAGAGAAGACTCAGGGGGGACTTCACTCCTGAAAGGAGGTTGTAGTCAGGTAGGGGTTGCATTCTTCTCTCAGGCAACCAGCACCAGGATGAGAGGGCAGGGCCTGAAACTGCATAAGGGGAGGGTTAGGGTTGGATGTTAGGAAGTCCTTCCTCAGTGAAAGAGCTATCAGAACCTGGATTGGACTGCCCAGGGCAGTGGTGGAGTCCCCATCCTTGGAGGTGTTGAAGGACAGCCTAGCTGTGGCCCTTAGTGCCCTGGTCTGGCTGCTGGGGTGATGTTAAGTTGTGGGCTGGACTGGATGAGCTCAGAAGGCTTTTCAAGGCTGAATAATTCTGTAGTTCTGTAACTCTTCTGTGCAAGTTACTGTATTTTCACTTGTTTCTACAGATTCTTAAAGACTTCTTGAGGGGAGTGCAACAGTCTGAAGCTTCCAAGCAAAGCTGCCTCCTTTTTGAGAGGCAGAAACATAACTTGTCATTCACCCTGCTGCACTTTAAAACTGTAAACTGTGGACTTATGAAAAACCAGCCCAACAGTCTAAACTGAAAGATGCTCCAAGGGGTAGAGTCTCCTCTGATCTGCAAAGAGAAGAAAAACAATGTACACCTACCGCTGAAACCTCTAATAAGGGTCTTGAATAATCTCCTCCCAGACTGTGCCATGATCTTTGCTTGCAGATTGGTGGAATCTACAGAACAAAAAGGGGGAAAGAAAGTCACTGCAGAGTCATGCAGAACATGCACTTCGCATTCAGAGAATATTCATCTAGTTTATGTAAACAAGCACAACATGAAAACAAGGCAGATGGCTGTGGGTTTTAACATCTGACCACAGAATAAGGAACCGGTGAGGAGCAGCTGTAAAAGAAATTACATTCAACCGCTAAAAAAGCCAAGTGACAATGAACCTTCCCCCTCCCCAAATCCCCACTCCCATCAGATTTTGTTTCTTTTGTAACACAAAAGCCTCAAGTTTTCCCTTTCCTCTCGCTTTAATTTTCTGCCAGGTTGTTTTGTGACTTCCTTCAAATGCTCTTTTGTGCTGCTCTTCCATACAAATTGTTCTTCTTATGCTTAGAGGTTCTGCCACTTGTAATTCCTCTTGGCTGTGCTTGTACCACACTCGTCTCATAAACCTCAGGGCTAATCAAAGCTACAGCTCTTGACTGGGAAGCACTGGGACTACTGGAAATTAGAACATGGCTGACTACAAGCTTTGAGTAAAAGGACAATGGTGCAGAATCTAGCTGGAGACCTCTAACCAGGGATCTGTGCTGGGACTGGTTTTGTTTAATCTCTTTATTAATGACCTTGATGATGGGATAGTGTCTCCTCTGCAAGTTTGCTGACGACACTAAGCTGGGTAGTCTGGCCAATTCACCTGATGGATGTGCAGCCATTCATGAAGACTTGGACAGACTGGAGGGATGGGCTAAGAGGAATTTAACAAGGTTCAGTAAGAATCAGTGCAGAGTCCTTCACCTGGGAAGGAGTAATGCAGTGCTCCAGTACAGGCTGGGGGATGACCTACTGGAGAGCACCTCTGTGGAGAGGGATCTTGGAGTCCTTGTGAACAGTAAGTTCTCCATGGAACAGCACTGTGCTCCTGTGGCCAAGAAGGCCAGTGGAATCCTGGGGTGTATTGAGAAGAGTGTGTTCAGCAGATCAAGGGACATTCTTCTGCCCTAGAGAGGCCACATGTGGAGTACCGTATCCAATTCTGGGCTCTCCAGTTTCTTCTCCCCCTCTACTCTGTCCTACTGAGGCCACAGCTGGGAAACTGTGTCCAGTTCTGGGCTTCCAGGTTCAAGAGGGACAGAGATCTGATTGAGACAGTACAACACATGGCCACAAGGACAATCAGGGGACTGGAGCACCTGCCTTATGAGGAGAGACTGAGAGACCTGGGGCTTTTTAGTCTGGAGAGAAGAAGGTTACGAGGGGACTTAAACCCTGTCTATAAAACCATGAGGGCTGGGTGTCAAGAAGAAAGAGACAATCTCTCTTTCCCTTGCATCCTGTGGTAGGCCAAGGGGCACTGGGTGTCAGCTGAAGCACAGGAAATTCCACCTCAACAGGAAGAAGAACTTCCTTAAGGGTTACAGAGCACTTGAACAAGCTGCCCAGGGAGGGTTAGGAGTCTCCTTCGCTGGAGACTTTCAAGATCCCTCTGGATACATTCTGGTGTGGCCTGCCCTAGGTTCTATGGTCCTGCTTGAGCAGGGAGGTTGGACTCAATGACCACTGGAGGTCCCTTCCAAACCCTAATGATCTGTTTACCTGTGTCAACAAGGGAAAAAAAAGAGCTTGATCATAAAAAAGGGTGTTTTTAACCTTAACAGCAACACTGTCATCTATTTCACACCTTGCTTTAAACACTCCTTTGCTCTTGGTCCTAAGACATACACACCCCAAGATCTCACTTTGTCATTTTTAAGCAAATTAAGATATTCCCCTACAAGCCACCACGTGGGACCTGCTTACTTCCAACATGTCCATACAGAGCAAGAGCAAATACTACAATGAGATATTCCACACTGAGCAGAGTTAACTGGCCTGCATGACCTGCCTCAATGCTTCCAAGACCTGGGTTACATGAAGGAGCTGCACTCCACTATGGGTACACTCATCACTTCAGAATTTCACATCACCACAGAAGATTCCATCTGAATTAACTCAGCCAAGTGGCATCAATGTCACGACTCCTGCTTCACCACCCAGAGGCCGCTCAGAAGTACAGATTCAACTTTGATAATTTATAACTTATAGAAAAGACATGATTCAGGGTGAGAAACTTCATAGCAACAAGTCCTACATTCACACCAACGAGATCAAGTTCCCATCCCCTACAACCTAGAGTGTAGTGGGTGTATTGAAACCCTCAGCATCTTCTACACCACTAGAGGCCATGGTCTAGGGGTTAGGGAGATGTTGGGATGAGGGCTGGACTTGATGACCCTGGGGGTCCTTCCCAGCCATAACGATTCTATGCTTCTGTGATCTTCACGCCAGCATTTGAACTGCTGCAAACGTGTGATGCTGATACAATACTGTTATGACACTGTACCAAAGCGAAGTTGAGGGGCTGAAGAACCACTGATCTTTGGCTTCTCTAAGGCAACAAGGCTGGAGCCTCTCCTGAGCAGCACCCATTCTCTCCTGCTCAGCCTTCCAAGAAAAAAGTCTCAAGTACTTCTAAACATAGAAATATGTAACTCTGGAAGTGTTTTGTTGCTGTATATCCCCAGAACATGGGAGCACACAAGTGATGCCCCAACAGTTACTGGACAGAAGCTAATTACTGTTCTGGTGTACTCATAGGACATTATAAAAATATTTTACTAATACTTCATATCCTTTGACCCCAAAGTTCACAGAGTTCTCTTCTGACTGATGTATGAGTCAAATATCACAGAACAACTCACATCTAAATGCCAGCAGATCTGGTCTCAATTACTGCAGCAGAGACCTTACTCAGTGAGTGAAGCTATGAACTGCCACGGGGTTAAGAGAGGAACACAGCAAGAGGAGGAAAAAATCTGCACGAGGCCCAGGGGAAGACTTACTTTCAGACTTGAGACATGACGACTAGAGGTTACAACCCTCTCTCAAGGATTTTAGAAGGATTCATAGAATCACAGACTGGGCTGGGTTGGAAATGACCTCAGAGATCACCCAGATCAGAGATCATCCAGTCTCAACCTCCTGCCATGGGCAGCGACACCTCTCACCCACCCAGGTTCAGAGCCCCAACCAGCCTGTCCTTGGACACTTCCAGGGATGGAACAGCCACAGCCTCCCTGGGCAACCTCCTACAGCACCTCAGCACCCTCACAGGGAAGAATTCCATCCTAAGATCTTCTAGAATCTTTCTCCAGCTAAAAACCAAGTCTCAGTGAAGAAACCAAGAACTAAACAACGTGCCTCGCTGATGATTTCCGCAGCCAGCACAGCATTAGCAAAACTGACCACATGAGCGGCTGAACTTATCCTGGGACTCTCATTACCCTCCCCACTCCTTCCCAGCAGATGAAGGACTACAAAGGGAAGGCAAATGTGAAACGCACTGCAATAAGCAGCAGGTTTTTGCTTTAAAGGAGCAAGAGCAAGTGCTGCTTATTTAAGAAATAATGCAGGGAACTTTAATTCTGGCATCTCCTAATTTTCTGAACCATTCTGTTCTTTTCTTGTATTTTTGGGTAGGACTCTCTACACTGGAAAGGACGAAACAGATGTCTGGTACTGATGGCACACAAAAATCAAACTGCTAAAGTGTCATGACTGCTGGTAGTCATTTAAATACTCTAAGTGCAAACAAACAACCGGGATTAAACACATTTGCACAAGGTCAAACCCACACTTAGAATCTTCTGTCTTGAATACCTTATGTTCTGCTCCAGACTAGGCTGCATGAAGCTGATGGGATGGGTATTTTTTAAACTAACTGTAACAGAGAAGATAACTGAGGATAGGATATAAGCACCTGTGCAGCACGTGAGACAGCAACGTGTCAGTACTGCCCAGGAGGCCAACTATATCCTGGGCTGCTCACCAGCAGTACAAGGGAGGTGATTCACCCTTTCTAATCTGCTCTGGTGAGACCCCCACTTGGAGTCCTCAATATAAGGACACTGAGCTGTTGAAGGAAGACCAGAGGAGAAAACAGAAATAACCAGAGGACTGGAGCACCTCTGCTCTGGGGACAGGCTGAGGGAACTGGAGCTGCTCAGCCTGGAGACGTGAAGGCTCTGGGGAGAACTGAAAGCAGCTTCCAGTAGCTGAAGGGGCTGCATGAAAGCTAGGGAGGGACTTTTTATGAGGGACTCTAGTGCTAGGACAAGGGGGATGGGTTCCACCTAGAAGAGGGCAGATTAGATCTTGGGAAGAAATCCCTCCCTGTGAGGGAGCTGAGGCACTGGAACAGGTTGCCCAAGGAGGTTGCAGCTGCTCTAGCCCTGAAAGTGTTCAAGGCCAGGCTGGACGGGGCTCTGAGCAGCCTGGGCTGGCTAGAGGTGTCGCTGCCCATGGCAGGGGTTTGGGAGTGAATGATCTCTGAGTCTCTGAGGTCCCTTCCAAGCCACACCAGTCTATGAAAACTTCCTCTCTGAAGACATTTTGAAATGTCAAGGAATTTCCAACACTTGATACAAAACATTTAGCAGTCAGTAAAGACCATTGGCAAATGGAGGCTGTCGATTAGTAACTCCTGTGCATCAAGACGTTTAACTACACCAGCAGGAGTCCAAAGAAGAGAATTTAGCAATGCACACCAAGACACAAAATGACATTTGGACAGTAAACACCAACATCACTTCACAGAACAGACCAGGCTTTGGGGTAAAATACACCAAAGGAAGCAAAACATAAGTAAGTCTAATGAAAACACCTGAAACTTCTCTTACAAGCACCCCCAGCACAAGGGACAGTATTACAAACTGCAGGAGAACAGAGTCTTTATCACATTGTGTGGCAGCTGGGAGGGCAAGATAATGCAAAATGGAAAAAAAAAGAAGTCTGTAAATTATTATAAGTTTAACGGAAAAAAATAAAGTCCTGCTTTCTCCAGCAGCCAAAGTCCTCTCTGAAAGAAACTCCCTTGAGCATTTCTTGAATTTACACAGATAACTAATTGTGTTTAAAAGGCTGGGGGACCATTGCAGCCAAATGCTGTTTACTTCCACTGAAGGTTTAGATCAAATAGAATTTGCTGTTTGAAAAACAAGATTGCTCTTTGAGTGCAAATAAAAGGTTCTACAAAAACACCCAACCAACTCGAAGCTTCCTAGAGAAAAAGTGTCTTTGATTACTTTTCAAAACTTAGCAGGCAGACTGCAAGCCACTCCCGCAGAGATCCTAAATTCCAGACATGAGGTTTGACATAATGAAGCTCTAACCACAGGACAGCGAACCCAAAGAGCTTTTTTTATGGAAATATAAACTTTTCGATATCAAGATGCGGAGTCTGATCTCAGTTCCACAGTACCTACAACATGTGCTTTTTTCCCCTCCATTATTTCATCTGTTTGGCTCTCCAGGATGCAAACATAATATTATCTTACTACCCAGAAAAGCAAGACTCTAATCAAAACTACCTGAAAACCTAAGCATAGGGAAAGAAAGCCCCGGATCTGTAATGCACAGCACTCAAACACCTCCACTATGTTTGAATCTCACTGCATTAAGTGCCATAGAAAATACACACATGGGATTATCAAAGAACATTAGGGATTGGAAGGAACCTTGAACGATCAGCCACTCCAATCCTCCAATCCCCCTGCCACAGCTGGATCCCCTAGATCAAGTTACACAGGAACAGGAACATGGCCCAGCGAGTTAACGTCTTCAGAGAAGGAGGCTCCACAACCCCCCTGGGCAGATATTTCCAGGGCTCTGCCACCCTCACTGGGAGGAAGTTCCTTCTCATACTGATGTGGAAACTCCTCTGTTCCAGTTCAGACCCACTGCTCCTTGTCCTATCGTTACATGACACTAAAAAGAGCGTGGCTCCATCCTCTTGACACCTACCCTTTACAATCAAACTTACAAAGAATTAGATGGTTTCCCATACCATGTGAGATTAAGAAACTGAATCACGGGAATTTATTTCACATTCACTTCCCTTGGTTATGTTCAATAAACTATGGGAAAAACCACCCTAGATAGGATACACAGATGATAACAATAAAGATAATACAACTGTTTCTCCTGTACACTGCAGCAGACAGACACTAAGATCACAGAATCACAGAGTTACTGAGGCTGGAAAAGCCCTCTAAGCTCATCCAGCCCAGCCCAAGACCTAATATCACATCAGCCAGACCAGGGCACTAAGGGCCACAGCCAGGCAGTCCTTAAACACCTCCAGGGATGGGGACTTCACTACTGCCCTGGGCAGTCCATTCAGGGCTCTGATCACCCTTTCCATGAGGAAGGACTTCCTAACATCCAACCTAACCCTCCCCCTGGAGTAGCTTCAGGCCCTGCCCTGGGAAAAGAGCCTGACCCCCACCTGACTGCAACCTTCCTTCAGGGAGCTGGAGAGAGGGATAAGGCCCCCCTTTGAGTCTCCTCCAGGCTAAACACCCCGAGCTCCCTCAGCCACTTCTCATCATTTGCCTCTAGTCCCTTCCCCAGCCTCTGGACCCACTCCAGCCCCTCAATCTCCTTCTCAAAGTGAGGGCCTCAGCACTGCCCCCAGTACTCAGGGGGCAGTAGTACTGTACAATCCTATTTTTCAAAGTCACCAGTGCCCAGTACAGGGGGACAATTCCATCCCTAGCCCTGATGGCCACACTATTCCTGATCCAAGCCAGGATGCCACTGGCTTTTTGTGCCACCTGGGCACACTAGTGGCTCCTGTTCAATCACCCCATAACCTGGAGGCTTTCACACACTATACACCACTATTTCCATTAAATCTTATTCCCAGCTGACTGTGAAGCCCAGGACCACCACAAACAAGTTGTTTCAAATGCAAAATCAAGCGAGTTCCTTCCATTATTTTAAAGGAAAGCTCTCCGAAAAATCTGTTAAAGATATTTACGGCCTGTCAGGGACAACAGTTAAAAGTGAGTCTGAGGGGTAAAACAGAAGAAAATTAAGAAAATAGATGCAAAAGCTACCTGAGAGTCTACGGAAAGTTCATTGACTCTTTGAGTCTTCTACTCACTGAAGGACTTTTCCACATGTAACAGGGACATAGTGGAGTCTCCTGCTCTGGAGACACTGCAAACCCGCCTGGACGTGTTCCTGTGGGATCTGCTCTAGGAGAACCTGCTCTGCCAGGGGGGTTGGATTAGATGGATCCTTTCAACCCCTCCATTGTATGACTCTATGCAAGGTGGACTCAGTCAAGGTGAGAAACTTCCTCGACTCCTTCCTTACGACACAAGCATTGCAGACGGGGACCCGTTACAGCCTCCCCTTGCTGACAGAGCTCTAGTCCCAGCTCCCTTTCCCCACACAATGACAGAACACGCTGCTAGGGGCCACGGAACCGCTCAGGGGCCACCAAAGGCCCTTCTTCCTCTCAGGAGTGCGACGGGTCACGGCACCGCGGGCCGGTTCGTGGGCCCGAATCTGCCCAGGGCTCAGCGGGCACAACCGAACCGCTCTGGGCACAACCGAACCGAGGGGGCTCCGCGCCGTTTCCCCCGTCCAGCTTCTCTGGCAGGAGGAGGGGGCTGAACCCCCCCCCCACTCCAGAACCGGGCAAAAGCAGCACCGGTTCCCCCCTGCTCCCCCAGACCTCCTCCGCGCCCCCCTCCCTGTACCTGAACGCCCGGCGCTGCCGCCCGCTGCTGCCGCAGCCGCCCGCTGCCCATCTCCCGGCCCTGCGGAGGCCGCAGCAGGGCGAGGGCGAGCAGCTGCCGCTGGCGGGAAGCGGCGGCCGCCAAGGCCCGCGGAGCGCCCGGCCCCGCCATGTCGGAGGGCGCAGAGGATTGTGGGAGAGCGGCGGGGCCGGGGGCGGAGCCCGCAAGGGGCGGGAACCGGCCTGGGGCCGCCCCCAGCCCCGCCGCGGGCCACCGGGGTGCGGCTGTGGGCTGCGCCTCAGCCCCGGGGAAACCTGGGCATGTGGGAGAGGGAGCAGTGGAGGCACAGGAATGGTGCGAGGGTGGAGCTGACCTCTGCTGTGGGACGGGCTGGGGGATGTTCAGCTGGGGAAGATCTTCGTGTGGCCTTAAGGAAAGGTGGAGACAGACTTGTCGGCAGCGGCTGCTGGGGCAGGACAAGGGGTGATGGTTAAAGAGGGAGAGTCACACTAGATAAAAGAAGAAATGTTTTACTCTGAGGGTGGTGAGAGCCTGGCCCAGGCTGCCCAGAGAGGTGGGAGAAGCCCCATCCCTGGTCAGGTTGGATCTTGGGGCTCTGAGCAACCTACTCTGGCTGGGGATGGCCCTGCTGACTGCAGGGGGTTGTGCTAGATGAGCTCTAAAGGTCCCTTCAACCCAACCCATTTCATGATTTCAAGAAATATGGGGTCCTCGGGCCCAAACTGCATAACTGCAGGCATCACTCATATTGGCCAACAGCTCCATTAACACAAGGTTCTCTATGAAGGTTCCCTTGTTCAGTAGGGTGCTTCTTCCCAACTGCCAGCCAGCCTCTTGAGTTTGCTCCACACACAGCCGGAAGCCCATGTCATTATCAGACAAGAAACGGAGCCCAAGCTGGCACAGGTTCTTCTCAGCAGATTCTGAGGACCCCACAGAGAGCTACCCCAGCAGTTTCCTTAGCCTGAGACTACAGAGCTGTAAGGGAAGCACCAGTTGAGAAGGTGAAATCTAGGCATCACACGGCCGACCTGCATGCAGACCTAATTCTGTATTCCACACCCTTCCCAGGGTTAGGTTCTGAGCTACCTCAGCGAGAACTCCTTCAGCTAACACAGCTCCCAGCTCAGCTCTGGGTCCTTTGAGAGCAGGATACCCCAGCAACGGTACGGTTCCTAATTAAACACAGACTTAGGAAGGCAGAGATATGCCATGGATTACACTGACAATGGCCTACATACTCCCATCTGATTGGCACGCAGAGCCGTGAGGAAGCTATAAGTCTGTGTGGCATTTCTAATCACATAAAGATTCCTTCAAAGCTACCAGCGCTTCACCGTGGATGCTCTTGCCTCAAGGCTGAGTTGTAAGCTCATTTGCAACGGAGAAAGACAGACAGAAAGGAAGAGGACAATTGGCTTAAAGCGGATTTTTAATGAGGCAGACTTTCCCTTTGCTTCTGACTAGGATTCACTTTAAGTGACAGAAGCGACGTCGCTCTGTCACTGATTTTTAATGATGTTTGCACTGGGCAGAGCTGGCTCCGAATACTGCCGCCCAGTGGCATCCTTCAGAGATAAAACACTGTTTCTGGGCTTAGGGCCTCCATACCTTGCTTCCTTCAGTATGCCAGGCTTTCTGTGGAGGCTTTTGACCAGAAAAATGGGATAACTGGTCTGGGATCGCTTGGACGGACACTGCTGGCCACCATTGCAGCAGCTTTGGACTGTCCAAAGAAAGGATTGGGGACGGCTCTGAGGAGAAGGACCTGGGAGTGGAGGTGGAGCAGAAGTTGAACAGGAGCCATCAGTGTGCACTTGCAGCCCAGAAAGCCAACCGTGTCCTGGGCTGCAGCAACAGAAGCAGCGACAGTTGGTCAAGGGAGGGGATTCTCCCGCTCTGCTCTGCTCTGTTGAGACCCCACCTGGATTAATAGGTCCAGTTCTGGAGTCCCCAACATCAGAAGGACACAGAGCTCCTGGAAGGTATCCAGAGGAGAGCAACTCAAATGATCACAGGGCTGGAGCACCTCCACTCTGAGGACAGGCTGAGCGAGGTGGGGTTGTTCAGCCTGGAGAAGAGGAGGCTCCCAGGTGACCTTCAAGCAGCTTTCCAATCTCTGAAGAAAGGGGGTTACAAGAAAGCTGGAGGAGGGCTTTTGACAGGGGTGGTAGCGAGAGGACAAGGTGAAAGGGTTCCAGACTGGAAGAGGGGAGATGGAGGTTGGACATGAGGAACCAATTCTTTGCTCTGAGGGTGGGGAGATGGTGGAACAGGTCGCCCAAGGCAGTGCTGAAGGGCAGGTTGGTTGGGGCCCTGAGTAACCTGCTCTAGGAAAGGTGTCCCTGCCTGTGCAGGGGTGTTGGAACAGGATGATTTTTAAGGTCCCTTCCAACTCTGGTCATGCTATGATTTAAAATGTTTCTACAGTATTTCTGCACGTACTTGCTGCAAAACTGTTCCTACTTGCAGTGTACAGACACTGAGACAGTGAGCAAACAAATTAGCTCTAGTATTTCCAGCTGTAGAATTTTGCTCTAAGCTGTAAACACACCAAATCATTCCTCAGCCTTTTTCACTGGTGCCAGTTGTTTCTCTTACTTTTTTTGCTCCCCTGCTAATCCAGAAGCCTCCCCTAAAGTGGCTAAGGCTGTTGGCGCTGCCAAGGCACTGAGAGAACACAGAGCCTTCTGTCTGCAGAGCATTCAGCTTGGCCAAGGCACAGGCAGGAGCTTTTCTTTCGTCCTGTTCAGAAGCCCCCAGTAAATGAGGATTTTGGCCGTGGAAACGTGGCAGGACAAACGCACAAACTAAACAAAGATTTCCAAATTGAAGGTGAAATGTTGGGAGGAAGGTGGTGCAGAGGGTGAAGACACAGATCTGGACTAACATGGGGGATCAGGGCCTGTCAGCAGCACAGGGTTAATGTTGTATTGGGCCTTGGGCGCCTCAGAGGTTATGAACCTGCTGGGACTTGCTGACTTAAGGAGGTTTACACTTGTGCAGCAGTTGCAAGGGAAGGTTGGGGGACATTTCTGGATGAAGGGGGTTGACTGGTGCAGCAAGGAGCCTTTCAGGGAATGCAAAAGCCTGGAAAAGTAATCTGAGGCCATCCTCACAGACTCCCTCATTCTACAGCTCTGCCAGGTCCCCTGGAAATTTATCTTGCTTAGAGAAGCCACCAGCAGCCCTGAGATTCTGCTGAGTGATTCTGAAACATCATCCACCAGGGCAAAGAGGAGGTTTGGGCTTGAACAGGAGCCCTGGTTGCCCAGCTCCTCTTAGTGCACTGGAAGAGGGGATGCAAAGAGACGGGAGTGCTGAAGAATCTGTCTGCAATGGGAGTAGCAGAAGTCTCCCTGGGGAAACCAGAGGAACTTCAGTTGTTTTGCAGTTTAACCACTAAGAGGAGCCATTTATCGATTAAACTTGTATCATGAGGCTTAGAAAGCTCCCCAAATTGTAGCTGCTCGTTGTGTTACAACCCTGTGCTGGACATCATCCTGATTTTAACTTTGCTTTTGTTCTCCAGGGTGAATAACTGCATTGGATTTCTACTGTTCCTAGCTAGTCTCTGCTTTACTGCTTGTATATTGCTGCAATGGTCTTCAAGTACTTACTTTGTTAAGTATTGGACAGTAAGTTGGGACATCTGATTATTCAGCCTTTTCCAAAGATTTCCTGGCATTTCTACCTTTGGATTCATTATTCGTTTTAACCTTCCCCTCAAAAGGTTTAGTGAAGCCCAACCTTGGACCCATCTTCTGTCCATGTAATGAACTGGATTTCTTAAAAGTTCTTGCGGTACTTCAACATTCACAAGCCTATTAGCAATACACCAATTAGCGCTACACTAATTAGCAATGCTCCCTCACTTTGACACATTCTCCACATAGTGGAGCAGTTTCACACAAGCATTTAAGTTGCCAGCTCTACTTCTTAGCAGACTATAAATAAACACGTGGCTCGTTACTATTTCTTGATTAGGATTAAACTCAGACACAATCAAACATATTCAGGATGAGAACGGGTTTATGAGGACCTACATCAACGTTAGTGATTTAACCCCTGTTGGGGGCTAAACTACAGCAACTGTTCAGTTACCCCTCCCCAGCCGGGAAAAGGGACCAGGAAAAGGAACACCCGCAGGCTTGGGGATTTGTGATGAAAACTGATGCTGCCAGAGGCCATGAATGAATGTACTGATGGGAATCATTTGAACCAAGTTTTATAGCTTTTTATAAAATGTCTTGGCTTATCACAGAACATTAGGGATTGGAAAGGACCTTGAAAGATCATTCCAGTCCAATCCCCCTGCCACAGCAGGATCACCTACATCAAGTCGCACAAAAACATGGCCAGGTGGGTTTTGAACATCTCCAGAAGGAGACTCCACAATCTCCCTGGGCAGCCCCTTCGAAGGCTCTGTCACTCTCACTGGGAAGAAGTTCCTTCTCTGATTGATCAGGAACTTCCTCTGTTCCAGATCTCACCCATTGATCCTTGTCCTATCATTGGGTGCCACTGAGCAGAGCCTGGCTTCATTCTCCTGACACTCACCCTTCACATATTGATCAACATTAATGGGGTCACCCCTCAGGCTCCTTTTTTCTCAGCTCCAGAGCCCCAGCCCCCTCAGCCTTTCCTCAGCAGGGAGATGCTTTATTCCCCCCATCATCATGTCTTCGGCTCTGCGCTGGACTCTCTCCAGCAGCTCTGTGTCCTTCTGGAACTGAGGGGCTCAGAACCGGACACAAGATTCCAGAAGTCATCCCACCAGGGCAGAGTGGAGGGGCAGGAGAACCTCTCTTCATCTACTAACCACCCCACTTCTAAACCACTCCAGGATGCCAGTCGCCTTGGCCACAAGGGCCCATTGCTGGCTCCTGGCCATCCTGCTGGCCACCAGGACCACCAGGTCCCTTTCTCCTCTGCTGTTCTCCAACAGGTCAGTCCCTACCCTATACTGGTACCTGGGGTTGTTCTTGCCCAGATGCCAGACTCTACACTGCCCTTGTTATAGTTCATTAATCTCTCCCCCAACTATACTGGTACCTGAATCTCAGGTCACTCTTTCATTCTGCCCCGTATTTCACACTCCACATCCATCTGCAATCATATTTTTTTGTCCATTCTAACTGCATTTTCCCCCCATTCAGCTACTTGGAAATAAATTGAATAAATTCCAGTTTACTGCCTCTGAAATGCCCTGGTTTTATAAGGGATGGAATAGCTCCACACTTGAATGTCTGTACTTCACCCTGATACATCATTCACAGATGAGAAAACTAAGGAGCCATTTCCAATATCTCTTATCAGACAGAAAATCAGTGTTGGGAAAACACAACCTTCTACGCTAAACCTACAGAAAAACAGATGTACTTTAAACAGTGAAAGTTCAGAAAACTCCTGTTACCTTTCTGTGTCTTTAGCGTGAGCTTTGCTCTCCTCATTAGCTCCCTGAGAGAAGGATCTGTTCTCCTCATTAGGTCCGTGAGAGAAGGGGTTGCCATGTTTCTGACCGCTACAGCTGTAGGGCCTCTTTATTCTTCCTGTGACTCCCTTTGGGTTTGTGCGGTGCCTTGTACTGGTACCAATCAGCTGGTATCGTGTACGCAAGCTGGTATCAAAAGCAGAAAGAAAAGATCAGAACCAGAAAAAAGACTGAGCTAGTTAGGGGTATGTAATAAAACCAGCAGTGCTGGGCAGTTGTTGAAGAAGGAACACTAGGTAGAGGCAAAATTTGCAGAGAAAAATTCACACTGGATCTACAAAGTACCTCATTAACCTTAAAAGTTTAAAAATAACCCAAAATCATGTGCATTAGTAGAAAAAAATGGAAATTCTACAGCTAGTTCTTAATTCAGCTCATGATAATGGGATACGAAAATTCTTACTTGCGGGATTTTCTATCAAGGACCACCCAGCCACTTGACACCCTACACACACACGGGTACGCAACACGCAGTTTTTCATTGCAGAGAACTGTCTCCAACCTTGATCATTTTCATCCTAAATATCCTAAACGAGGGGACACCAGCTATCCTATTACATTCCTGTTATGACTATTATTAGACACTTATGTCTCTTCAACTTTCCCGTATCTGATTTGATCCCATTACACCCTGTGCCTGTCCCTTCTATCTTCACTGCTAATGTCACAGAATTTTCAAGCCTGGAGAAGCCCTCTGAGCTCATCCAGACCAGGACCTAACATCACCCCAGAGGACAGATCAGGGCACTAAGGGCCACAGCCAGGCTGTCCTTCAACATCTCCGGGGATGGGGGCTCCACCACTGCCCTGGGCAGTCCAGTCCAGGCTCTGATCACCCTTTCTGTGAGGAAGGGCTTCCTAACACCCAACCTAACCCTC